>PVHY01019763.1:0-26791 GCA_004024945.1 Uropsilus gracilis | reverse complement strand
CCCCATCTATCTGGCATTCTCTCCTGCTCCTGCTCTCTGTGTCCCTTTATCCCCTCTCTCCTAGGTGCCCAGGTATGCACACTTACACATGTACACACCCACTGGATCACACAATCATGGGGAAGACACAATATCCAGTGCTGGTTATACAAGCCGATGAAAAAAGCTTCACAAACACAAGCCCATTCTATACACACCATGTGGTTTACATTTAAAAATCTAAAATGCTAAGTTATATAAGGGCAGAGGTCATTCTTCTAAACTTCAATTTGTTATTTTTCACTGAAGGGAAAAGAAAACATACAGGTATCTCCCTTTAGGAAGTTTTAAATCTCTGTAATCCAACTGGAATGTATTTGGAAATCCACACTCTGTGATTTCTAACAGGCTTTTCTAACATTACAAAATATCAGAGAGATTTGTAATTCTCAAAAAAAAAAAAAAGAGAGAGAGAACTTTGTAATTCTCAAAACTTTTGTAATTCTCAAAAAAAAGAGAGAGAACTTTGATACAATCTAAACAACAAAGTAAAAAATATGCTACGTTTCTATTTTAAGGAACGTTGTGGTCATTCATTTAAACACTCAAAATCAAGAATCACTATTATAAAGAAGTTAATCCCTGGACATACCTTCTATCTTTGACTTCAAATTCCTAGACATCTTGTGCACTCAAAACCGAACTTTTTAAACAGTACCAAGTAAGAGAATTATTTAGTATATGTATCTAGTATATATGCATGACATAAAACAACTAAATGCACAAGATGTAAATTATAGAATATAATGTTCAAAATATCAAACATCAAATGCAGACAATCAAAAACAAACAAGTTCCCTGATTTTACAAAACTTATCTTATAAAATTAAAGCACTGTTATACAAACAGAATATTACAGAGTGATTTGAACAAAGAAACATATTTCCAGAGCATTGCACACTAGAACAATTAATGCTTTATGTGCCTAAGCACCTTCCTGCTTCCACAGATTGTTACCTCTTAAGGTTTCCGTTTTACCCAAGTCTTATCTGTGAAATCATTTGTGAAATGCTCTACATATGAGAATTTCATAATATTACACTTTGGTGAAATACACAGAAACAGTGTTTTAACATGGTTTTGCTGAAACTGGGAGTTTATCTCCTTTACAAAGATTCATTTGTAAGTTAATAAGTAGTAATTTAACATCAGCTCCTGCATTTGACTAATAAGGATCTTGCTAATGTCTCCAATGTTCTCACTGTCAAACAATTCAACTCACCAGCTCGATGTTCACCTCTAGATCCCTCAAGGGATGGATGACCTCTGCCTTCGCCACGAAGCCCTTTCCCTATGGGCCTTGTCACCCACGGTTTTCCATCCTACCTCTATAGCCATTTAGTCTCAGTCTCTTTTGCAGGTTTATCCTCCTCATTAAATGTTGGAGTTTTTCAAAGGCCAACAGGAGACCTTCCCTTTCCACTCTACAGTGTTCACAGGCATGCCTAGAGCTTTAATGACCACCAATTGAAGCCGGGACCCAATATGGACCCAATCCCTTTCATTGAGAAAGTAATGTGGGCATTGCTATTACCTGCATCTGAAAGACACAGAGACTAAGACTAGCCAGAAACCTGATAAGGCCACTTCCCCTTTTTACTGTAAAGTGATTATCTGGGCAGACTTGGTGATTATGCTAAAGAAGGGTCCAGAGGTGATGACTCCCAAGATACAGAGGAGAAAAGGGAAGTACAGACTACCAAGGGTGTGGTTGTTTTGGGGGCCTCTGGTTGATGAGGGGAGGAGGAGCAAAGAAAAGTATAAAAAGAGAGGAAGGGAGCAGAAACAGAGATTCAATTTTAGAGAGGAGAGTGGAGAGCGGAGTGAGAGTCTGGAAATTGACTTCAGGCACGGAGGTTTTTCAGCCTCAGGAGGAAAAGGACCTAGTTGTTGAGTCCTTTGGAGCTTCCTCACCTCCCTGGCATTCAGGGTCCTGAGGATTGAGAGCTGTGTGAAGGCAGAGGAGAGGTGACCCTGGTGAAGTGCGGAGCCACAGTGACACTCAGACAGGCCTGCCTCAGAGAAACTTGCCTTTGACCCACCTGTATTGGTTGGATTTCATCTGGTGCCAGCTGGAGTGACGGAAGATCAGGAGTCAAGGACATAGCCTGGTGGTTTCAACCAGAAGTATCCTAAGACTGAGTAAGAAGCTCCTTGAGGAGTGGAAGTGGAGCTCTATTCTGTGTGGAACACTTAAGGGTGTGGACTCTTAGTTTGTTTCTCCCATATCTGTAAATAAACCTCTATGTCTATCCTAGTTGCTAAGGTTTGATCTCTGAGCAGCTACTGTGCACAAGCGGAAGAACCCATAGTAAAAAGGAATTTAAAAGGGAGTAGTCCCTATCCCCCATAACAGATTTGTGCAGATGACTCCCAAAATGGTTTTCAGAAGTTTGGGGTTAGAGGGGAACACTGTCCTTATTTTGAGGTTCTGGGTCTGTGTATCCAACAGCTATGGGGCCATCTCATCAAAGTACCTTGACAAGTTCAAGAACAGTTATTCCTTAATCACTTATCCAGGGTTTTGATCTCAGTGAATGTGATAGGGTGTGCCCCCCCCCCCTTGTCTCCTGTTTAAGACTGCAGATTTCAAGGACAGGTATGCTAAAATGGGAGAATGACCTGAGTTGGAATTTCCCTTCAGGGAGATGCAGGGGGAGAAAGAAGTGAAATGGTCAAGGTGAAACAGGTTTCCTGGAAGGCGGGAAATCAGGGTATATAAAGGGTGTGCAAACAAAGAGAAGGATTGGATTCAGGATTCGGTTCAATTGGGATTCCAATATGGAGAGGGGATAGAGAGGTTCAATGGAGGAGAGATGGGAATCGGCCATCTTGTAAAGATGTGAGCCATGTGAGCTTGGCCATGTGGCCACCAGGGGCCTGCAACCCTTGGCTGACCCAGACTGGCAGCATGTGTGCTGAATGCAGTTAAGGAGTTTGCAGATTAGAACTCTGTGTTGGAGTTTGTTTTGCTGAGTTTGATTTGCATCTGAAAGAGGCCGTGCAAAAGTTAGGCCTGAGAAGAAAGTGAACTTTGCTGATTTGGCACCATGGAGTTCCTGCTACCTGAAGGGGACAAGGAGAAGACAGCGTGGAAGACAAGGAGGAGCAGTCAAAGGAATATGTCTTCAAGCGTCTGAAGATGGACTCTCTGGACATTGGTGAGATGATCAGAACTGAGAGACTGAGGATTTGGGGGCAATCTGGGAAAGGACTTTGGACAATACTGAGAAAGGTTTTGGACAATGTTAAAGTATTCTGAGTCTTACATGTTTCTTTTGTAATTATTAGGATAATTAGAAATCACTTTGTTAGAAATAAATTAGTCTGCACTGCACTGATAGTCTTACATTGGTTTGGTATTTTGGTTGAGAAGGCTGGGGATGGTAGTAAGAACCCACGAGTGGAAAGTTTAAGTTGTGTTTTAAAGTTTTTCTTTTTCTGCAGTTTTTGGAGCTGAAAGCAGAGAGCAGCTGGCTGGCTTTTGCATATCAATGGTAAAGGAAGGTACAGTGTAGATGCAAAGGTACTGCTTGTAGCCTGCTTCGGAGAGAGAAGAAGGTCTGTATGTGTTAAAGTGAAGGTAAAAAGCCCTTCATGGTCACCCTGTTTCAAATGGTGTCATCATCTCAATTACAGAAACCAATAACCATAAATCATCCTTGAGACTTCCCTTCACTCTCACCCTTCATATCCATTCCAGCACCATAATCTGTAGAACTGACCTCCAAAACTGCCTTTGAGCCAGTTGATTTCCAATTTACTGCTACCAGTTTAGATCAAGCTACCATTCATTTTCACTTTTCACCTCCAATTCCTTCTCCATGTTAGACTCACAGCAATCCTTTTAACACACAAGTCTGATCATGTCAGTCAAATCCTCCTTTAGCTCCACTGAGAACACTTGGCCTCCTTCAGATTTAACATAAAGATCAACATCCTTAATGTGATTTACAAGGTCTTGCATAATCTGATGCCTCCTTTTTCTTAAAGAGTACACTTCCTTCCCTTCCCACCCCAAGCCACACAGCAACCACCATGACCTTTCAAAGTCTTGGTCACACCATGTTCCCTCCAAGAGTTTTCATTCTTGTTACTCCCTCTGCCTAGCACTCCAGTCTTCCCCCCTGAAACTCTTTCTCTGCTACATTAAACTAATTGGAACTAACTGGAAATTTATATTTACTTCTGTGATTATTTGATCACATATAATTTCTTTGCTAGATTGAAAATTCTAAATTTTTGCTTACTATCAGTTTTCTAGTGCCCAATACAAAGTAATTTCTCAAAATTACTTAAATAAATTATATAGATATTTTAAAAATGGAAAACATTTCCTTTTTTTTTTGAGACTAGTTCTCGCTATTTTTGTCCGTGGAACCGCAGGCTCTCCTTGCCCGGGGTACCACAGACTCAAGCAATCCCCAGCCTCAGCTTCCCAGGTAGCTGAGATTACAGGTGCGTGCCACCACGCCCAACTATTTTTTTGGAACTAGGTCTCGCTACAGTCCCCAGCCGGGACTCAAATTGCGATCCCTAGACCCTGCCACTTCATAGGCTGAAGCTTACAGGCACGAGCCACCATGCCCAAATATTTCTTTAATTTATAAAATCATTATCTTTATTGCTTCTTTTAGAACTAGCTTAAGAAAAAAATAGTATTGATGGGGGAGAAAACACATCTATCTGTATTTTTTTAATCACCTAAAATCATTTTGTTAAGGTCTAGGCAACAGACCTAAGTTTCAATGACTTGGTGGTAATAATAGTTTCCATTTCAGGAACACAATTCTTCCCAGGGGCTCATTGCCTCTAAACAGATCTCAATGTCACCTTGGGGTGGCTCCTCTGAGAAGTAAGGCTTTTATAACCAAGCCTGCCTGACAAGTCATTTATCGGGTCCTCTTCTACACTTGCCCAGTTCTTTTTCCCACCATCTTACTTTCTTAAAATAAACCCAAGATGTCAAGTAGCAAAATTTGATCATGTGTTTGCTTGAACTCTGAGGAACCCTTTAGGGAGGTTGTTTTTACCCAGTATTTCTGAAATAATTTTTGCTAGTCGTTCCAGCCACCACCACCAGGCCCCCAGTCCACCTTGGCCCCCACCCCAACCCTCCTCCCCTTTAAGCACAGTCACAGCTAGCTCCTTCCCCTCAATAATGAAGTCAGTAAAGAAATTGTCTCTGGGCCTCCAGCCTCGGCCTACTTGGCAATTAATTGCCAAGGCTACACAGCCACTCCAGGTCCCACCCAGCCAGAGGACAGTGAAAGATGTCCGTAACAGAGCCCCAAGTTGGTGAAGACTTAGACCCTAGAGGCCCCACTTCTTGTCTTGTTGCTTACCCTCCTGCGTCAGCAAGGGCAATGTGGGTAGCAAATGCCTGCCCATGTCCTGCAGAGCAGGGAGAATGCTGTCCAACATCTCCAGTGCCCGGTTCGTTGTATGCTGAGTCCTCAACAGGTCTCCTGTCTTCTTTGTTTCTAGGGAGTTTGTGCAAGTGATTTTCCCACCCTGCAGTTCCTTCTGACTCTGGCGCTTTGGATGAGCCTTTAAAAAAAAAATTTTTTTTTTATTTTTTTTTTTCCTTTTATGTCTCGCTGGCCTTCACTGCTCTTGTGGTCTCTTGAACGATGCCCACCTCAGGCAGACAGCTAAACAGCTATCCAACGCTAGCCTCAATTCAAGCCCTTAGAGGCCACTGAGTTTGGTTGAGAATGAGCCAGAGCTACAAGCAGGAGAGGGGAGCCCTGCGGAGGTCTGACACTTGGTGTTGCTAGGACGCTACTAAGGCTTGCTTGTTGCTACTGACATCAGAGGGAGGGCTCAGCCCCGCCTTCTAGAATGCGTGGCTGGCGGAGGTTCTTCTGAGCTCCAGGCAGTGAGGTTGAAACCAAAGAAGTCTTTATTTTTTCCTTCACGCTTATTCTGGGCATCGAAGATATTTTGGTACTACTACTACTAGCACTTTGTTCCCAGAGATGTGCATTTTAGACTCTGAGTAACTGTGCGGTTTTGAGTTTAAAACCTCAAATTTGAAACCTGAAATCTGTTTTTTCGGGTTTGGTTTTTCCTGGGCTCCCCTTCCAGGCAAACCAAGGGTTGGAGGAGTGAAAGTTCAATATTTTTAATTGCAGTCATTTTTTTCCTCTTCACTGTTCACTTGGCAAATCATCCTGCACAATTGTTTTTCATGCTCTCATTTGTAGTGGTAATGAATTCTCATAAAGTGAATACACCTCATTCAGATAAAGAAATAGAACTCAGATCCATAGTAACACTCCTTCACTCTCCAGGCGTTATTCTCACAAATACTGTAAGATTTCCCTGTGTTTGACTTTTGTATATGACAATCACTCAGTACTATTTTATGAAATTCCTCCACGGTTTCTGTAGTAGTACTTTGTTCATTTTCACTATCGCATATCATTCTTTTGTGTAAATATGGCACAATGTATTTTACGGTTGAGGGGATATGTGCCTATTTTTCCCTTGGAACTATTAAAAATGATGTTGCAACAAACATTCTTAGACAAAAATTTTAATGCACATATATTCTCATTTCTGAGATACATAGCTGGCAGTGGGTTACTAGGAATTGCAGATATTTTTTTCTGAGGTGACTTTGGGATATTCCCATTAAATATTACCACCTTAGTGTGCCCACCACCCCCTGACCCCATACTCCACCGCAGTAGACAATGATGACTCCCTTCTTTCCCCTCCCACAGTTCCTTGGTAACTCAGTCAGTTATCAAAGGTTAATTTTTCATCTTGTCTTTATCTGACTAACTTTAGTTACTTTGTGTTCCACATATTAATGATACCATCTGGTATTTACCTTTTTCCTTCTATTATCACTTAGCATTATCCTTTCAGGCCATATCGCCACAAATGGCATGGGTATCTTTTTTGATCGCTGAGTAGTATTCCTTTATATGTATGTATGCATGTATGTGTGTATATGTATACATGTATACATATATATATAGTGCTGCAAAAAAACATGAGTACAAGTTTCCTTTTGAATGAGTTTTGTTTTTTTTTTAGTTTCTTGGATAGCTTCCTAGGAATAGAATTAATGGGTCAGATGACAGATCCATTTGTAATGTTTTGAGACACCTACATACTGTTTTCCATAAGCAATGGACCAGTTTGCATTTCTACAAGCAGTGTAGGAAGGGTTCCTTTTCTCCACATCCTTGTCAGAATTTGTTGTTCCTACTCTTTTCAAAATGGGCCATTCTCAGAGGTGTGTGATATCTCATTGTGGTCTTGATTTTTCTCTCATAATGAATGCTTGTGAGCATTTTTCTTCATGGGCCTGTTGGCCATTCTAATGTCATCTTTGGAGAATTTTCTGTTTAGTTCTTTTACCCATTTTTTAATTGTGTTATTTTTGTAAAGTTATATGATGTTATTTGTATATCTGATATCAGTCCTTTGTCAGATGTATAGTATGCAAATATTTTCTCCCATTCAGTAAGTTTTTTTTTCATTTTAGTTACAATCTCTTTCAAAGTGCAGAAGTTTTTTAGTTTTAATGTAGTCCCAGATGTTTATGTTCTCTTTTGTTTTCCTTGCTGTTAAGGATGAATCCTTAAAAGCATCACTAAAGCTCATGTTATGAAATATTTCACCTATGTTTTCTTCTATGCATTTTATGGTTGCAGATTTTAGGTTCAAGTCTTTTTGAGTTTATGTTGGTGTATGGTATGAGATTATGGTCTACTTTCATTCTTTTGCATGCATCTGTTCTAACACCATTGATTAAAGAGGCCATTTGGTTTTATTGTCATAGCTTATAGACATATGGGCTTGTTTCTGGGCTTTCAATTTGGTCCCATTGGTCTTCATATCTGTTTTTGTTCCAGTACCAGGTTGTTTCAATTATTATGGCTTTAAAATATAGCTTGAGGTCTGTAAGAGTGATACCTCCGTTTTCTTTCTTCTGTATCAAGATGCTTTTGTTATTCAGGATTTTGTTTGACTCTATATTAGCTTCAGTCATATTTGCGCCAGTTATTTGAAATATGCTATGGGTGTTTTTATTGGGATTGTGTTGATTCTGTATATTGCTTTGAGTAGAATGGCCATTTTGATAATATTAATTCTTCCAATGCATGAACAGGGAACATTTTTCAAATTCTTTCTGTCTTCTATTTCTTTCAACAGTATTTTATGGCCAAATGCAGGTTTTTTTTTATTGTATTGAATATTTTTATTTATTTTTTAAATTTTTGAATATATATATATATATATTTCACATCATTGTGATCCCCGGGAGTCACCTACCACCTCCCCTCCCTGGCCACTCCAGCTGGTCCCCGCACCCCCAGTTGTGTACTTTTGTTTGGTTGTCTATATATTAGTGAAACAATTTGGTTTCTGTCTTTTTCCTTCTGACTTGTTTCTGCCAATATGATTTCTTCTAGGTACATCCATGTTACCAAAAAATGATCAAATTTGTCATTTTTAATCTATGTGTAATATTCTTCATGTATATATACCACATCTTTTTCATCCAGTCATCTGTCTTGGAGCACAAAATGCAGATTTTAATATAATGCCAAGCAGACTTTCAAAGTGATTGTGATATTGACATTGGTGGCAGGAGGGAGGAATTTTCAGCACTTCGTATAAACACAAAAAGGATGATTAGATTAGAGTTTAATTTTGAGTTAAATATAGTGAGAATGGAGGGAAAAGATAGAAAATTGGTATAGACAGTCTGTTAAGAATAGGGTACTCCAAGCCCCAAGTTCATTGATTGGCCAGATTGAGAAATAATCACAGACCAGGAGAGTGTCCCCCAATTCAATTAAAAATAGAATATACAGGATATCAACATAATAGCACAGTAGCAATGGACCAAAGCTGGTTTTGTAAAGGTAGACTGGGTAATGTGGGAAAACTTTGTGAGCCTCAGTAACCTAGGAGACTCCCCATGGGCCTATCTAATATACACACCCAACAGCCAAACTTCTTTCTTCGGAGGGTATCATACTAGAAATCACCTTATTTTGAATATTATTTATTTTGTTCTTTAGATTACAACCTCTGTGTTTTTTGGGATACCTCCCCTCTCTCTTCCCTCTAGTACCTCTTCCAGTCTCTCAAACCCCACTCTTTGTTGTTTACTATTAGTCTCCTTCTTTCATTTGGTAGTGTTCTTTCACTGGGTGAAGGACTGTGTTGTTGGAACCAGGCTAGCCTTGCTATTAGGTTTTCAGTCTTCAGTTTGCATTGGGCAGCCCGTCTGTATTCATTTGTCATCTTACCAGTGTGAAGTCTTGGGCCAACAATCTGTCCATGTTTCCTTGCTGCAGGCCATCTTCTCCAATCCCATCTTCACTGCTTTACTGCTTTACCTTATGGCTCTGGTGTCAGATTTATGGGGTCTTGTCCCCAGCCAGTGTCGGTGAAGAAGTCTGTGAATACAGACGTCTGTGAATGGCCTTTGAAAATCATTTCCTCTGCCTCAGTTTGTAGTTTTGATGTGGGGCCAATTACTCTATCTTTGTCTTCTTCTCCTCTCCCATAGTGTGGGGAGGGTGTGTTGCTCTCCTTGAAGGCATCTCCAAAATGAGGTCCTGGGTCTTCCAGGCCCATTGAGTTCATAAGTGCACATGGTGACATCATTCATGTCTCTACAGTTGTTTCTCTTGTCTCGTATACAGTGTTTCTCTTGGTTGTTCATCTGCTGTGTCCATCTCAAGCTTGTGGGGTGGATTTTTGCATGATCCCTCATCCATTCTATGATGGGGTTTGTGTTGCATGTGTTCTTGATCCTCTGAAGTTTAGCTGGAGAGCAAAATGGAAGGGGCTTCTTCCCCCCCTCCCACTTGCTGGTGCGCTGGTGCATGGGGACCTAGATGGCAGATCCTGTGCCCTCCCATGCTCCCCATGGGCTAGGAGCAGAGGGCAACATAACTCTGCTGATCAAGGCTGCCCTATGCAGCAGTCACCTGCTGGTGGGTGGGACCAACATAACCCTCATCCCATCCCCCCTCCAGGGCTCACCTGTCTCAGGGCTTACCCAGGAACCTTGACCCCCTTTGCACCCTGCTGGCAAGGGAGCTTGGACGGCTAGGAACCTGGGCGCACAGGCAGCCCTCAAGTGTCTACCTGCTGGTGGGCAGGACTCAAGTCCTAGAGATCACTTTTAGACCAGTTTGTAGACCCATATGACTGATCTTTTGTTCCTGCATTGAATCAGATCATTTTCTCCAGGTAAGCATGTATTAAAACAGTTTACCCACATTCAGGATGGCAGGATTGCCAGAAATATTCAGTCAGATAATAAAATTACACTCAGTTCTGTTAGTTTATTCTCTTAGAAGCATTTGAGAACTCAGACTGAAAGTATTTCATATACACATTTTCTACCCTTTGCTTACCCAAAGAGTTATGCAGAAATAGACTTGTGATGATTACTGTATATGATTTAGAGGAATAGGCTTACACTACCGTGGATATATGTCACCACATCACATCTACAACCAAAATATACGTCATTTTTTACCATACACCATTAGGTCCCTTCTCTTTTTATTCCCATCTCCACCTTCAGTTCCCCTCTAGTTACTTTCATTATAGCCATACTTACATGGTTTCTTTTGGTTTAGTTTTGTCAAATCCTTTGTTTTGTTTCTCTATGTTCCGCACATGAATAAAATCATCCAATATTTGTCTTTCTCTCTCTTATTTCACTTAGCATGATACCCTACAATTCTATCCCCCCATGTTGCTGCAAATAGCAATAGTTTGTTTTTTAGAGTTGGATAGTATTACAGTGTGTATGACATTTTTAGATGTATTAAGATATATATACATATACATGTTTGTATATATTTTTTTCCTAGTCTACTCCTTTGTCCATAGCCACTTAAGCTGTTTCCATACCTTTAGCTATTGCTAATAGTGCTGCAATGAACATTTGAATGCTTACATTCCTTCAAATTAATGATTTTGATTCTTTGGGTAGCAACCTAAGAGTGGAATTGCTGAATCAAATAACTGTACTTAATATTTTGATAAATTTGCATACTATTTTCCATAGGAGCTGTATTAGTGTGCATTCCCACCAACAGCCCAGTAGGATTCCAGACTAGATTTAATTAAAAGAAAAACTTATGTGAAATTTAAAGGCAGAAGTAAGCAGCAGATTTTTTTTCCTTTTTATATTATTTTTTTGGAATGTGAAAGTGTTGATTGACAACATTATATATGATTTAGAGGTATAGGGCCATACCTCTTCAGATATATGTTACCAACCACAAAAGCATCAATAATCCTCCACCATAATCCAGTAGGTTATTTCCCCTCATTGCTCCTAACCCCATCTTTCCTTTCTGGTAGCCTAAATGCAAAGATATTGTTATGCTCTGAAGATCATTATAGGCCCAGACACTCACTAACTGGTTCGCTGGGCTAGTTGAGGATAGCAGACTGCTTTGCAATTCTCTAGGTCCTCCCAGATTGCTTGCTTCAGCTTCTTTGAAAGCTGAGCTAGGTACACGTTGGGCTTTGTGGCTCATAGCACCATCACGTCCTACAAGTTAGGTTACTTATGTTGTTATGGTTGAATACAAATGAGAGAGAGAGGGACACAGATTTTAAATTTGTCCTCATAAGGTCCAGTTTGTTATTGTGGATTTCACCAGCTCTTCACCAGCTCCAATATTTCCTTATTCCCCATTTCTTCACCATCTTTCCTTCCTAACTTTCTTGCTTACTTTAGGTCCAACATAAAGATAACCACATCATATATAAACTGCTTAACCAGTTTCTACAATTATGTAAGGGCTAATACCTACAATTCCATATTCTCTGTCACTCATATTCTCTATCACTTCTCTCATTGAACCTTAATGATACAGGACTGATGGTTAAAATTGAAGTATTAGATAAATTTCTTCCAACTTCACTTAGACTTGAAATCAAATAGATTTGATTGTAATGATATGTTAACTTTCATGTTAGGGGTATGCAGATGAGGTAATGGTTTACAAGAGGAGAAAGATTAGTTTTAAATTGAAGCTGACTGGTCTGAATATTAAGCAAAGAGATTTGGGATTTATTTGAAAGGCAAATGTGGTTCCTAAAAATAAGAGAAAATCCTAAAAATAAGAGAATGACCTTATCATTCACAGACTATTATATTTCTCAGAATTATATTAAAATGGAGTCAGTATTTCATTATATGGTATAAATAATCCATATGTTAGATGACAACTAACCAGAGAAATTTCTCAGGGAGATGACAGGAAGGGGCCAAATGAAAGAAAGGATAATTGCTAGGTATGGGAAGACTGACCATACAATGACTAATTTCATTGAGAGTAACAACTATTATTTACCTTTGATGGGTATACTGATGCAAGACAACTGAAGAAAGACAAATCAGCTAATGTGACAAATAAGGATATATTAAAACTAACCTATGGAACAATCTCACAAGAAATAAGTAAAAGAAAGTTCATTAAGTCAGACTGTTTAGAAAGAGAAAATTTTAAGAATAGATACCACACTATTGCCATTCTACCTGGACTCCACAGGGTGAAAGTCATACTGTAAGACTTTCTCATTTTTAATAGATGTGGACTTGATGAATAATAAATATGATAATGATACCCATGAATATTGCATTAGTTATATATGAAGAGAAAGTTAATTTTTAAGTTGTATCTATCTGAACTGACCTTAATTTTGCCTCTTTCTTCCACACAACATAAACCAAAATGAGGAATTTGACATTTGAAGACCTGAGTTTTCATTTAGATATTAACATAAAAATTTATATGACTAAAAAGAATATTAGTATTACTGAACCTCAGTTATCATTAATAAAATAAGAATGATGATGATAAATGCCATAAAGGAAAACCTAGTACTTTTCCCAGTGGGAAAAGTGAAGATAAGAAAGAAAATGTTTTATTCCAAAGATTCTAAACCTGTCCTCACCACATTTCACCATTATATTGTGCCAATTTGTTTAGGCTAATGAAATATATGTTCTACAAAAAAATACTTCTTGACACTTCTCTTAAAAGGAAACTGTTTTTAAGAGTTTTAAAAATAACTGAAATGTGGTTGGCTTTAGGCAATGTGTGATAACTTGATCAGTCCATTCAACTCACACAAAAAAGATTAATTTAAAGCAGATAATAAGCCGGGCACGGTGGTTCGTGCTTGTAAGCTTCAGCCTATGAAGCGGCAGGGGCTAGGGATCGCGGTTCGAGTCCCGCCTGGGGCCCGTATAGTGAGACCTAGTTCCAAAAAATAGCTGGGCGTGGTGGTGCGTGCCTGTAATCCCAGCTACCTGGGAAGCTGAGGCTGGGGATTGCTTGAGTCTGTGGTACCCTGGGCAACGAGAGCCTGCGGTTCCATGGGCAAAAATAGCAAGACCCAGTTTCCAAAAAAAAAATAAAAAATAAAAAATAAAGCAGATAATAGACGTAAGTCTAAAAGTAAGTTATAAGACTTCTAGAATAAGGCAGAAGAGCAAAGCTCTTGTATGTAATCTTGGGGTTGAGCAAATATTTCTTAGCACACTAAAAACAAAATTATAAAAGTTAAAAATTTGATAACTTGAGCTTTTTGAAAATTAAAAAAATTGTTCCTCAAAAGATGCTACTAAAAACTGAAAAGTCAAGGAACAGGAAAATATAAACACAACACAAATATCTGATAATTAGAACACAGAATATTGTTGTCTTCCTAAAATGCAACAAGGTAGTTTCTTCTTCTTTTTTTTTTTAGACTAGGTCTTGCTATTTTTGCCCATAGAACCACAGGCTCACGTTGCCCAGGGTACCACAGATTTAAGCAATCCCCAACCTCAGCTTCCCAGGTAGCTGGGATTACAGGCGCGCACCACCATGCCCAGCTATTTTTTGGGACTAGGTCTCACTGTGTTGCCCCGCCGGGACTCGAACCACGATCCCTAGCCCCAGCCACTTCATAGGCTGAAGCTTACAGGCACAAGCCACTTTGCCTGGCAAGGTAACTTATTTTCTAATGGTCAAAATATTTGAACATAAATTTTATAAAAGCAGATATACAAATAACCAATAAAGAAAAAATATTCAAAGCCAGCCCCAGTGGCACACAGCTTTAATCCCAAGTCTAGGACAGGAGCCTGAGAATGGGAATTGCTTGAGTCTGTGGGTTCCAGACCTGCCCAGGGCAACACAGCAGACCTAGTCTCAAAAAATAGCTGGCCCTGGTGGTGCACACCTGTAATTCCAGCTACCTGGGAGGCTGAGGCTGGGGATTGCTAGAGTCTGGGGTATCCTGGGCATCGAGAGTCTGCGGTTCCCCAAGCAACATAGCAAGACGTAGCCTAAAAAACAAAACAAACAAACAAAAAAAAAACAACATCAATAGTCACAAATTAAGTAAATGTTGAAAATCACAATGAACCATTACAACAGTAAAAAGGTTAGTTTTACATTTATAATACAAATGTTGGTATTACTAGAATTTATATTCTGCAGATTGGAATGCACTATCATTCAATGTATTTTGAAAAACTGGCAGTTCCTTACAAAGTTATATAAACACTTATGCCATATGATCCCACCAATTCAGTAATAGGCATTCAAACTAGAAATATAAAAATATACATTCATTGAAAGTGTTATACCAAACATTTGTAGCTTTTGAAACAACCAAAACTGCAAATTGATCCTTGTGTCTCTCAAATGGTAAATGGATGAAGAATAGGTAATAAATCTACATAATATAACACTATTCAATGACAGAAAGAAATGAACTGCTTTTATAAGCAACAATATGAATGAACCCTAAAATTACTATACCACAGAGAAACCAGACAGAGTACAAGGTATGTGATTCTTTTCATATAAAATTCTAGAAAATTCAGGGTGGCTGCCATGGCTTCTAACCAGCGACTGTCATTTGTGTGTCTGGCTCCTCCATGCTCTCCACTTCCAGGGTAGTGAGGGAGCTGGAATCCCATTTACAGGTGGGGGGGGGGAGGTGGGAAGCATACAGGCACCCTGCCACCACAGGAGGGTGAAGGAAACCCTGACAGGGCACGGACAGCTGGGGGAGGGGGGTTGGAGGAGATTGACCCCCACCTCTGGTTAGCTCCAGTAGTCCTCATCAGGAAAAAGAAAAATGCTAAAAATCCAACTGAAGAAACAGAAGAGATGAGGGATATGGACAAAAGCCCTGGAAACTCACATCTCCTGGACAGGACCCAAGAAGAGCATGAAGAGAACCTCCAAACACAGACGACGGTGAAACCAATCTCAGAGATGACCTATCTGAATTATGCCTACACAGTCACCAGGGGCTGGGAGCCAAATCCTGGTACAGAAAAGCCTCCAATAAGAGCAAGGCACACTCCTTATCCACAGGGGAAAAGAAAGTCACAGAAATACAGCAGCCACCCAACAGCTAAGCCGCAAACCAAGACTGAAAAGATAAGCCAGACCAACCATCAGATGATGCCTGTCCCCTACTAGGAACTCCTCAGCTGACAAAGGAGAGGAGCCAGGTTCCCTAAACCAGAGGCCAGAAACACAAGTTGAAAATAAATAAGTAAATAAAATAGCAAAAAGAGAATGAAAACAGAATGGAGGAGACATCCAGCAGGGAAGAGCAGGCAATGATGGATGCCAAACGCACTCAGACTGGCTGTCCAATGTAAAGCTAAAACTGGAAATATAAGCAGCATGGTCCACCATGGCCTAGGAACAAAGATCCTGACCCAGGAAAAGGATGCTGGTCCAGAAAAGGTAGAGCCCAAAGGACGAAACATGGACCAACAAACAGTAATGAGAGAGGAGGCAAGGTGACTGGAAGTGGGGGTGGGAGGGCATTCTCAAGGGGACCAACAACCATCAAAGATTGCAAATGCTGTATAAATTACACATCAGAAATCCATTTCTGGACACATCTACAGCTGTCCAAAAAAAAAAAAAAAAAAGGAAAACAAACAGCTGAGACTACATCAAACTAAAAAGCTTCTGTACAGCAAAAGAGACAGCAGACAAAACAAAAAGAAACCCAACTGAGTGGGAGAAAATTTTTGCCCTTCACGAAATTGATAAGGGATTGTTAACAAAAGTCCATAAGGAACTCACACAACTTAGCAAAAACAAAGCAAGAAGCCCACAAAAAATGGGGAGAGGAACTAAAAATACACTTCTCCAAAGAGGAAATACAAACAGCTAACAGGCACATGAAAAACTGCTCAACATCACTAGCAATCAGAGAAATGCAAATCAAAACCACAATGAGATACCACCTCACACCAGCAAGAATGGTCCATATGAAAAAAAACCCGCAGCAACAAGTGCTGGTGGGGATATGGAGAGAAAGGAACACTCTTACATTGCTGGTGGGAATGTAAACTGGTCCAGCCACTATGGAAGACAGTGTGGAAGACCGGCAGATTAATGAAAATGGAATTGCCATTCAACCCAGCAAACGCTCTTTTGGGAATCTACCCAAAGGAGACCTCAATGTGGGTACAAAGGGACACCTGTACTCAGGTGTTTATTGCAGCATTATTTATAAGTGCAAGCACATGGAAGCAACCCAAATGAACCAAAACAAATGAATGGATGAAAAAGAAGTGGTATATATACACAAAGGAGTATTACTCATCAGTTAAAAATGACAAATTTGATGATTTTATAACATGGATATACCTAGAAGAAATCACATTATACTTGATCTTGCCAAAAGGCTAAGAAGAGATAGAAGAAATCATATTAACAGAAACAAGTCAGAAAGAAAAAGACAGAATCCAAATGGCTTCACTAATATATGGGACATAGGAAAAACAAAAGACCAGGGGGAAAGTCAAAACAAGCCAAAAAACAAACGGAGGTTCACACCCTGGGGGAGTGGGGGCAGTGAGGGAGGGAACAATAAGGGAGGGGAGAGCCCTGGGGTTACAAAGATGTGAAATAATTATCTACATAATAAACTAATAAAATTATACACACACATACATGTGTTATATATACATATATATATATATATATATATATATAACAACAAAACATGGTCAGGGTGGAATAAAATTTCTTGACCTGTAAAGAAATTTTTTTATTTTAATAAATAAATAAAATAAAATTCTAGAAAATCCAAGCTAAAATAATTCTAGGAAGTCAGTCTTTGGTGTAGACAGAATCAGAGAAGTGAAATGGTATGAGGGGTATGAGAGATCTTTTGGGGGTGATGGACATATTATTTTCTTGAGTGTGGTAGTTTTGAAGGGGTAAACAACTATCAAAACTCATCAAAGTCTATTCTTCAAATGGTTGCAGTGTGTGTGCATAAAATATATCTCCAGTGAGCTTATTTTAAATGTAAGACACAACCCAGAGTTTTTGAATAAGCAAGCTTAAGTAATAGCTCATAAATAAGTTTAAATATAAAGAGCTTATTGGATGACTTAATAGATTGAAAATAACATTTTTAGGATTAATAGAACTTCAAAGAAGAAAATAATTTCAAAAAATCTAACAAGTTATGAGAAATGTAAAAAATATGAAGTTCCAGAAAAAGGGGTGAGAAAATAAGAATAAAAAAGTCATTTGAGAAACAATGGCTGATAATTTAGCAAACAGATGGACATTAACCACAGCTGTGTTCAAGTCAGAACAAGCTAAAAAACAAGCTGAAGTTCACAACTTGGGAGCCAGAGGGGGAAGGAGGAAACCATGAGGGAGGAGAGGAGAGCCCAAGGAATTACAAAGATGTGAACTACTTCCCAAACAGAATAAGTACAAAAGAAACCAAATCTAGGCACCTCATATTCAAATTGAGGAAACTAAATGTAAAAAGACAATCTTAAAAGCTCCAGAGAAAAAGACAACAGCAAGAAATACTAAATATCATGTGCAAGACAATGGAAGGATAGCTTTAAAATAAGAACGAACGAATCTACCAAATCAGAAATTCACACTGAGGAAATAATATCCCTCAAAATCAAAGACAAAATTTTAAATTTTTCTCAAATTAAAAATCTGAAAGAAAGGCTGAGGATGTTTTTCAGACTGAAAATCATCCCAAATTGAACAGTAAAGACACAGGGGAAAATGAACTACTATAAGGATGGTAAATCATGGACAAATATAAGAGTATTAATTGTTGTAAGCAACAATAATAACTATATCATTTGAAATTTATAACATGTAAATGTAATGAACTATATGAAAGTCGAATAAGACATCAGAATACAAAGAGATTCCTGAGAGGTGGGAAATAAGTAAATTCTATCAACCCACCATACTACTTAAAGAATGTTTTTCACAGTAGAGAGGGAAAGAGCCATACAAAGAGAGACTCACAGATTAAGAGTTTGCTCTGAAGTATTTAGTTGAGTACTAATTATCTTGTACATGTGAGGAGAGGAAATAGTTCCAGGACAGAGAAAGAACCACCCAAAAGGATGAGAGATAGCACTATCTACAGAGCAACACAGATCTGCAAAATAGTATCTGTTTCTAAACAGAGTAGAAAACCTCATAATTCAGGGAACACTAAGTACAGTACTAAGAAGACTCAACTCAGTTGTGGGAAAATTAATCCCAGTCTACATGATGCCTTGATTCTCCCCCAAAATATAAAAGATTTGAAAGAGCCAACTTGTTTCGAAGTACCTTGACTACTAAATACAAAGACTGAAGCTCAATAATATTTATAAAAGTACAAAGCTACCAGGATTCAAAGAAAAAGAAATGATGTCTAACATTCAGTAAATAAAACTAGATACCCAAGAAACCAGAAAATTTGAATCTTAAAGAGAAGAAATTCATTTGATGGCAATTAACCTAGAAATAGAAATGACAAATAATAAAATTACTATACAAGAAAATTAAAGTGGTTATCATGTTAGTTATTCATATGTGTAAGAATCAAAAGACTGTTTAAGTAGTAGAAAGAAGGTTTAAGAAGTATCAAATATTAAAAAAAAGAAACAAAGTAAACTTCTAAGACTGAAAACTATAATGCCTAAGATGGATCAGAGGCAGAAGAAAGACTGCTAAGTTGAAGAGTTAGCAATTTAAAAAAACCTTGAAGTAGAGATTAAAAAGACTGGGGAAAATGTAAATGGAACATAAGTTGTGAGAAAACTTCAAGATAAATATAATTGAAGTCCTTAATTGAGAAAAGAGAAAGATGGACCAAAAAAGTATTTTAAGAAGTAATTAGCAAAATTTTAGTAAAAATTTATATATTTAGAGATGCAGGGGGCTCAGTATCACAAAGAAGCAAGAAGAAATGTCAATTAGGGTATATCATATTCAAATTACTTAAAACCATAATAAGAGAAAACTGAAAAGTGGGTAGAAATAAAAGAACTTACAAAACAAGAATATGTTATGACAGTGAATTTCTTTGTGAAAACAATGAAATTAAGACAGCAATACTAAGACTGGGCATAGTGGCATATGCCTGTAAGTGGCAACCTAGGAAGCTGCGGTGGCGACCAGGGATCATTGTTCAAATCCTGCTTGGGGCAAGGTCGTGAGACCTAGTTCCAAAAAATAGCTGGGTGTGGTAGTGCATGCATGTAGTCCCAGCTACTTGAGAAGCTGAGGTTGGGGATTGCTTGAGTCCATGGTACCCTGGGCAACATTAGCCTGCGGTTCCATGGGCAAAAATAGCGAGACCTAGTCTCAAAAAAAAAAAAAAAAAAGCAATATTACACCTTTAAAGTGCTGAGAAACAAATCTGTCAACCTAAAATTAAAATATTTGTATTTGTATTTTATCCATCAAAAATATTTTCAAAAATAAGAAAATTTTCAGACCTATAAGTTAAAAGAATCCTCCTTAGCAGGTCACCATCATCAATAAAAGAAATATGAAAGGAAATCCTTTAAGCAGAGGAAAGATACCAGATACCTGAATATGTAAGAAAAAAGCGAAGAACATCAGAAATGGCAACTACATAGGCAAATGTAAAATTTTTTTCTTATTATTTGAATCTTTTTTTTAATTATATTTACTTTTAGAATCACAGCATCATTCATCTTTGTATGCTTGTTGGTCCCCTTGGGGATACCCTCTACCCCCTAACCACCCCTTCTGGTCCCTCCATCTTCTTTCTTGTTACTGTTTGCTGGCATGCTTAGATCTTTAATTTTTTTTTTTTTCTGGAGCAATGTCCTTTTCCTGGGTGAGGATCAGTGTTCCTGGGGTATGGTAGACCACACTTCTCAGATTCCCATCTGAGCTCATTTGGAGTCCATTAGTGCCAGTTCCTCCATGCTGTATGTCTCCTCCATTCTGACCTCGACTGAGAAATTCCCTGGAGAGGAGAAATGTTGATTGATGATTGGTCTGATTGGTCTCCTTATTCATGGATTGCCACTTAGCTGTTGGGCAGCTGCCGTATTTCTGTGGCCTTCCTTCAGCTGTCATGAGGGGGTGCACTTTGCTTTTGTTGGAGGTGGATCTGAACCATAATTCTAGCCCCTAGGCCCCTGAGAGAGTGACAATATTGGAGTAATCTTAATGGTCATCTCTATAGTTGGTCTCATAGTCTTGTACTCAATGGCTTACTCCAAGCTCTTTTTTGAGTCCTACCCAGTGGAAGTGTGTGTCCAGGGCTTTTAATAGTATCCCTTACCTATCTACTTCTTCTGTTGGTTTATAGTTTTCTTGTTCCTCATGAGGACTGACTGGAGTGGGAGTAAACCAAGGGGGTTAGTGTCTCCCCCATCCTGCCCACTGACCTTTGCCCCAGCAGGACTTCCCACACCACCCACATGAACCAGAAGGCCCCCATGGGGTGCCCACACCACAAACCCCATCCCTTCCACCTGGGTACGGGGGCCTGGGCCTGCTGAGATCTCATTCACGAAGGACTCACCAGACCAGGCTAATTAAATATCTTTAAGGGACAATCAGATGAAGAGAATTCTGGGGAAATGGTAAAACTGGAAATACCTGGAATTTATCTACATATATAGAAAACATCATATCTAGAACATCAGTCTGTACATAATCTGTAACTTTTTTTGGAACTCTGGACTTGATTGAAGGCTGACAAATACCAGGGAAAAGCTTGAAGAGTGAATTATAGTTAATTTTGGCCCATTTCAGTTCTTATCACAGTAGTCATTATCCATTCACTGAATTCATATTCCTTTATCAGCCTACACACTGCTTGCAGAGAGGACAATAAAGACCCTGTCCTCCAAATATTAGGGATCTATGCTCTGATTGATGCTTGTTTTTTCTGACAACAGATGTATAGACAAAATGGCATGCCCAGCTTGGCCTTGCAGCCGGGCACTGAGCCCCCAGCCATGCAGCCTACCACTCTCCTTTTGGGGTTCCAAGAACACGAGGTAGGGGGGCGTCGCATCCTAGGGCAGCAGAGAATGGCTGAAGACTTGGGGTTAGCCCCGCCCTTTCACCTGGCTCAGCCATGCAGCCAGGCACCAAGCCCTCCCCTCCCCACCTCAACCCCCGCAGATGCATGGGCTGGTAGGGGGGGGTTTAGTGGATGATAGGGGTCATTTCCTCTGGTCTTCTCCAAATCCAGTCAATCCTCACCAAAAGCAACTAAATCAGCAATTCAATGACAGATACACACGAATACGGAGGTGAAAAACAAAGAAGTATTCTGCAACAACGAACATGTCAGATCATTGGGACACAGGACTATAAGACTGGCTATAGAGACAAACTACCTCAGAAATAAAACCAGTGAGATCTACAACAATGGGAATGGAATTTCCCTTTCAGAGATGTCTTCAGCATGATCAAAGGACCCTCCCACTTTAAAGGGTGAGGAAAGCCACAGAGATGGGTAGTGGTCCCACGACAAACCAGACCAACCATCTGCCAGGGCCTATCTTCATCAAGAAAATTGGTGCACAAACTTCAGCTGGGAGACTCACTCCCAACACCAGCAACCAGAACTACAAAACAAAGAAGGAGCAAAATATGACAGAAGCTGGGTCGGAGCAGCTGACCAGAAAGGAGGAGGAGGCACTGAAAGGACATAATCATGTGTGAACTGGTGGCCAGCAGCAACAATACACTTGGAAAACTAAGCACAAGTCACTGTGTCCCAGGAAACCACATCCACACTGGGCAAAAGGACATTGCTCCAGAAAAGAAAGGAAGAACACGAGGGACTGAAAATTAAACAATAAATGGCAGTGAAAGAAGAGATGAAGCGGGGGGGGGGGGGGTTTGAGAATGGGGAAGGAACACTCAAAAGGCAAATGTAAACGAAACTTATTCAATAAAATTCAATAAAATTCAATAAAAATATATATTATTTTAAAAATGGCAGGGCTCACCATCATTATTTTAGCTTCCCTCCACATTGTTACAATGCCCTCCCTTTCCAGTCAAAAAGACCTCCAATATATTTAAAGATATTTAAAGAACTAGTTTGATATTTTCCTCTACCTCACTTTTCTATTTCTACTCCTTTTTGAAGCCATATGTTAAAGATCAAGCTATTCAAAAGGAACCACATATATACAGGACACCCAAAAGTCATTGCTCGTACAGGTACAGACTGAGAAAAGACCTAGGAAAAACTGTAAGTTTTTACCTTGAATGGATCATCTGCACAGAAAACAGCTTTCAACAATTTTTGAGCAGCAAATCCTGGTAAAAGAGAAAAATCTAGTTTCCATAATTATCACATTATTAAACTCAAATGCCCACTTTTCACAACACAAAAAAGAACCAGGAAAGTATTGAAACAGAGGCTCAACAGCCCATGAGCCTTCCCTGAGTTGAGTGTAGGTCAGTTTGAGTAGAGGGTAGGCTTTTTTCCTTTCATAGTTGACTCCAGGATTATAAGGGATTCAACCATGAGCAAGCTTAGGACCAAATTACAGTTGAGTAATATGAACTAATCAGGTTTGAGATTTCCAGCTTTGTTACTTAACCTTTAATTAACTATTTTAATTGAAAATAGAAAGCAAACTCATTAGTACTAAACAGTTCAATCAAATGCTTAGGATTGAAAATAATTCCGGAGTTCCAGTGGCGCAATCGGTTAGCGCGCGGTACTTATATGAAAATAATTCAGTCACGGAAGTAGGGGAAGGAACCCTAAGAGGAGATAAGGCAGAACAGGAACCACCTTGAGTCAGTCAGCAGTCAGTCTCCAAAGAGAGAAGGATTCACTGGGCCACCATGAAATAATCATTCATTGTTTCACATTTATCAGCAGACAGACTCCACAGAGGAGGAATCATCTTGCAGATGATTTCCATGGGGCTGATCAGACCTCCATAGACTTGTAGACCTCCAAGCCTCCAGACCTTTATAGAGCTTCACAGATATCCAGCCACTGCACCTGCCTCTGACTCTCTCACTAACATCACCTATGAGGGGCAACATCAATCTTGGCTTGATGTCTCAAAGAGCCATTCACTATTGTTGCAAGCCAACAATGCACAAAGACCTGTCCACAACCTCTGATTTTCCAGCAGACCTGTGCTGTTGAGTCCATCATTGTCCAGTCCTGCATCCAGTGCAGCTTTCAGACTTCAGTTGTGAGCTGCTACAGTGTTACCTCATCTTCCATGAGCAGCTTTTGTTTGGGACATCTGGAAACTGCAAAAACTACATGGAGTGAGACATCCTTTCCTTTCCTTTTGTTTGCTTTCTGTTAAATAAACTATGGTGTTACTGGATTTTTAACCTGAGTGGTTTTGAGATTGTGAACACATGGGTGAAAATCCAGAAACAGTGACCAGCCCTCCACCTTTGGCACTGTCTTGGCATTGTTACAGTAAGCAGTGTTTTAGCACTGTGTTTTATCACTATTTAAGTATTACTCATTGAAAGGAAAAAGTAAATCAACAGAAACTATCCTGAACTAAACTGAAAAGACCTAAAGATAGATCTACTAGAAAAGACATCAAAACAACTGTCTTAAAGATGTCCATAGAATTAAAGGAAGGCAGAGGGAAAGACAAGGAAAAATATGTGTGGGTGCTTGCAGATTCCAGCACGCCATAGTTACTGTATAATACCTGTGCTGCCTCTAATTCACGAAGCTTCAGCCAGAGGAGACAGTGGTAACAAGGTCTCTATGCCATGGCTCAAACAAAGCATACTAACTTCAGATCAACAAAGGGGAAAGGACCAAAATAGCAACTAGCTACAAAAGTCACTTATAAGAGTCCACCCTCTGCTGGATTGTTGAAGGGTGGTGAAACACAGTTGTTATAAGCCCAGTACTATGGCACTCCATGAAATTAAGTATTATCACAAGTCCACTGAACTTCTGGATCATCAACTTCCCTTCTAGCATTTAGTGCAAGAAATTGCTCAGGAATTCAAAACAGATCTATGCTTCCAGATGGGGCTATTGATGCTCTGCAGCAGTCTAACGAGTTCTGCCTTTTTGAAGACACCAATCTGTCTGCTATCCATGCCAAACATGTAATGATTATGCCAAGAGACATCCAGCTAGCAAGCCATATATAAGCACACATGGAGAACATGCTGAAGATGTTACTGTGATGAGGAAAATTTAGTTCTCAAAAAAAAAATTCTCCTCTTCTGAATGCTAGATATTTTTTCCCATGAGGTCCAAAAATTCCTAAAAACATTTAATTTTTTTTACTTCTATGTAAACTTGAGTTTTTTTTTTTTATTACTGGGTAGCATTTTAAAATACATGATGGGTCTTGGTTTTGCTCTCTGAAGTTTGCAAGGAAAGACAGCATAACAATAAGACAGTTCCACTGATTAAAGTGAAGACCAAGAGGGTCAACATTATGTAGACGTTTGGTTCTTTGTTTTGTTCTTAATTTTTTATTGATTACACACACACACACACACATCATTGCTTATCCCAAGGTTCTCCCATCACCTTATCACCCATGAATCATCTTAACCTCTTGTGCCCCTCCCTCCCCTGATTTTACCTTCCTTCCCCTCTCTTGCTCTATGCTTCAGTTCTGTTGATGGCTTTAAAACTGTCTTATTTGTTTGTTTTCTTCATTCCTTATTTGTTTGTTTTCCTTATTTGTTTGTATATCCCTCATATAAGTAAGATCATCCCTTATTTCTCTTTTTCTTTCTTATTTCCTCTAACATGATTTCTTCTAGTTCCATACATATTACTGCAAATGACATACATTTGTCTTCTTTGATTGATGAATAATATTCCCTTGTGTAAATATACCACATCTTTTTCAGTCATTTGTCATTTTGGTGGTATTTGGGTTGTTTCCATATCTTGACAATTATAAATAGCACTGCAATAAACATCCAGGTACATGTGTCTTTTTGAATTAGCGTTTTTGTGTCCTTTGGTTAGATCCCCAGTAGTGGGATTGCTAGATCAAATGGTAGTTCATTTTCACTAGCTTAACGGTCCTCCACACAGCCTTCCATATGGGCTTGACCAGTTTGTACTCTTACCAGCAGTGTAAAAGCTAAACAGAATTTTTTAATACCACTTAAAGTAGAATGAAAAAATAATAAATCAAATATCTACAAAAAATTTAAGAAAAATTCCATTAAACTCTAATATAAATTTAAAAAACTTTATGAATTTGTGCTTTAGAAACAAATCAAAGAGGAATCAATGGATGGAAAACTTTATCATGTTTATAAATCAAGATATTAAATAGTAAAAATATTGATATTGATATGTAGATTCAATTTAAACCCAACAAAAATTTCAGCAGAAAATTTGGTGGATATGACAGCCTGAATCTTAAATTTCTATACAAATACAAATAACCTAAAATAACTAGACACTTTTAAACAAAAATAAAGTTGAAAGACAAGACAAATAATAATTTTAATGTCATTAGAATTGAGAATCTCTTTAGCAAAACATATCAGGAAATTGAAAAACCAAATCACAATGGAACTTCTTCAAAAAGGAAGTAAAACATACATCAGCTTTATGATGTAGTATTCCATTCATTAAATACATTCTCCCCAAAATAACCTCTTGACTGGATATGTCTGTAAAATATTGTATAAAGATGTTTATTGCAACTTTATTCCTAGCCAAAACTGGCATCAACCTAAACATCAATTAACAAGTGAATGGATAAACAGAATGCGATCTATTCATGAATTGTAACAAGGCACAACAAAAAGTACATTATTGCTCTGCACAAAGTAGGTTAATCACCAAAGTGAGCATGGTGAGCAAAAGAAGAGAAACAAGTACAAATTAGAACTTCAAGAACTAGCTGGGCATGGAGGCACACACCTATAATACAAGCCAATGGGAGCTGAGGCTAGGAATTACTTGAGTCCGTGGGTTCTAGACATCCCCGGGCAACATAGCAAGATCTAGTCTCTAAAAAAAAATAGCTGGTCATGGTGGTGCACACCTGTAATCCCAGTTACTGGAAAGCTGAGGTTAGGAATCACTTGAGTCTTTGGGTTCAAGACAGCCCTGGGCAACATAGCAAGACCTAGTCTCTTAAAAAAATTTTTTTTAAAAAGGAGATTTTATAAAAGAACTTCAAGGCCTGGCACGGTGGCTCGTGCTTGTAAGCTTCAGCCTATGAAGCGGCCGGGGCTAGGGATCGCGGTTTGAGTCCCGCCTGGGGCCTGTAGCGAGACCTAGTTCCAAAAAAATACCTGGGCGTGCTGGCGCACACATGTCATCCCAGCTACCCGGGAAGCTGAGGCTGGGGATTGCTTGAGTCTGTGGTACCCTGGGCAACGAGAGCCTGCAGTTCCACAGGCAAAAATAACAAGACCTAGTCTCAAAAAAAAAAAAAAAAAAAAAAAAAAAA
>PVHY01019762.1:0-26771 GCA_004024945.1 Uropsilus gracilis | reverse complement strand
TGGCCCACATCCAAAGAACAGGCAACACAAATTGCTGGCGAGGATGTGGAGAGAAAGGAACACTACTACACTGCTGGTGGGAATGTAAACTAGTTCAACCACTATGGAAAGGGGTGTGGAGGACCCTCAAGCTAATGAAAATGGAACTACCATTTGACCCAGCAATTGCTCTTTTGGGAATCTACCCAAAAGAGACCTCAATGTGGGTACAAAGGGACACCTGTGCCCGGATGTTTACTGCAGCACAATTTATAATTGCAAGGTCATGGAAACAACCTAAATGCCCCCAAACAGATGACTGGATGAAAAAAAATGTGGTATATATACACGATGGAATATTACTCATCAATTAAAAATGACAAATTTGACTTCATAACAACATGGATGTATTTAGAAGAAATCATATTAGCAGAAACAAGCCATAAAGAAAATGGCAGAAACCAATGGTTTCACTAATGTATGGGATATAGTGGAAAAAAATAAACAAAAGCCTTGAGGAAAGTCAAAACAAGCTAAGCACCAAACTGAAGCGCACAACTATGAACAGGAGGGAAAGGGGGGGAAGGGAGGGGAGGGAGGGGGAGGGGCAAATCCTTGAGATTATAATGTTGTGAAATTTATATATAAATAAATTTTTTAAAAAAGATGCTCACAGAGTTGATATTCAGGAGAGGAAAAGGAGACAGAAGCTACTAAGAGTAATTATTCAAGGGAAAGGGAAGGAATGGGTAGCATATGGATATGGTTATTGCTGAATGAATGTAGAGAACAAGATAACAGGTGAATTTCAGGTAATTCCTCAACTGGCATTTCTGACAAGTGGGGACAAAGTGCAGAATGAGCTCAGGATCAGGGACACTGAGCACGTGAGAGAGCAGAAGGAGCCTGGCTTTCAACCTGACCTGCTATTCAGTAGCACCTGTGTCCCTCCACCGGTGACCCTGGTAGATGACTAGACACGAAGCCTGACGAGCAAGAGAAAGGTTTCACCATTCAGATGGGCAGGTCCACATCTGGAAAGTCTGACTTAGGAGTTCGTAGCCACGAGTAGGACTCAAATGAGCAGATGATCAGTGCCTCCTGGTCCTGAGGAACAACCCCGATGGCTGGCACGTGTGGCAAGGCAATTCCTCCATGATATTTATGCTGCAGGAGCTCTTCTGCTCAGCCAGTCCTGAGATTCAGCCATCTAGACTGTTTCTAATCAGCCTGCACTCTTTTTAGAAAATGACCACATTAAAGCCTAGGGCCTCATAAATGTTGACAAGAACAGCCAGTCCTACAACACTTTGGGAAGGAAAAATGAAGCTTGTGCATCTCTTCTAGGGAACTCTGATGAAAATCACCCCAACCCAAGGGTAATTAAAACCTGAGCATTTTTTCATGTGCCTGTTGGCCATCTGCATTTCCTCTTTGGAGAAGAGGCTTTTTAGATTTCCCCATTTTTTGAACCTGGCTTTTTGTCTCATTTCTGTTGAGTTATGTGAGTTCTTTGTGGATCTTTGTTATCAGGCCTTTACCACCTGTGTGTGAGGCAAAGATTTTTTTCCCATTTGGTTGGGTTTCTTTTTGTTTTGGTTATTGTTTCTTTTGCTGTGCAGAAGCTTTTTAGTGTGATGTTATCCCAGCTGTTTAAGTTTTCTTTTATTTTTTTAGCCTTTGAAGCTAGAAGGAATCATGTCAGCAGAAATAAGTCAGAAGGAAAAAGAGAATTACTGGATAGACTCACTTATGTGTGGGATAACGGGAAAACAACAAATAGACAAGAAAAATTTAAAAGTAACTCTCAGCAAAATTGAAGCATGGAGAATGAGAGGGGGAGGGGGAAATCAGAAGTGGGAGGGGCACAAAAGACTAAGACAATGGTTCATGGGTGACAGGTGGTGGGGGAACCCTGTGGTTGATAATGATGTAAAATAAAACAAATCAGATAGACAGACAGACAGATAGGTAGATAGAGACAGATAGATAGACAGACAGATACATAGAAAGAGAGATAGATACATAGATACATAGACAGACAGACAGACAAAAACCTGATCACCCTGTTTGGGGCAAGCACTACCTCAAGTTGCCTACCAACCCAAATCTTATAACTGTGTAATTTCTGTGCTCCTGGGAAGGGAAGAAAGTTTATTTTTCTGAGAGCACAGAGTACACTCATTGCATTTTATTGAAAAAGGAGCACCATGCAGAAACTGGAGAACAAAATAACTCCAGGGAGATGCTGGGGTCTGAGGAGTTGACAAGCGGGTGTTCACGTGGACATCAAATCTCTGCACACAGATGTGCTGTTCTGGGCGAGATCCCCACTCTGAGAAACAATGCCTCGGCCATTTAGCCCCATGAGACATCAATCACTCGGGCCAAGACTTGCAGTTTGCTCAGGAGGGATTTCAAAGTTGAACTGGGTCAGAAATTGGCTTCGAAGCAGGTAATCTAATCTAAAGAAAAGCTTCGGAAAATTGAAGGGATGCTAAGTCCCTCCAAATTTCCCACCTACATCTCCAATCCTATTTTTATCACTTTCATTTTCTAAGTACAAGATTCTTTACCTGAGTGTAAATCATTTATAGATTATTTCTTATAAAATAGGAGAATTCTAGCTTACCTTTCCACACCACGCCTTCTCTCTGGAATACCTTTCCTTCTTGCTGCTTTCCAAGTTCAATGATCAGTTTGCACTTTACTTAATTCGTGGAAATTGGGTGGACCAGGCCAGCTATCAGTCATAATGCCTGCCTTCAAAATTGTTGGCATAATTATAAATCTTAGGGCTTGGCAAATGACAATTACTGCCCTGCATTTCTTTCATGCTGCTTTCCTATTTCTCTAGAATAAAAGTAATTTTTATACAAAGATGATTGGTTATGAAAATAAAAATTTTCAATACTTTCAAATTTTCTTATTAATTAATGTATTTGTTTTACATTGTGGTCCCCATAGTTCTCCCACTGCCAAATCACCCGTGACCATCACTATTTTCCCTCTGTTATCCCACCCCTGTTTCACTGCCCCCCTTCTCTCTCCTTTGCCAGATATTTCATTCCATCATCAACTTGTTAGCTTTACCTAAAGTCCACACATAAGTGATACAGTATGGTATTTTATTTTCCTTCAGCTAACTTCAGCTAGCATAATCCCTTCAAGCTCCATCCATGTACCTGCAAATGGCATGATTTTATCATTTTTGATTGCTGAATAATACTCCATTGTGTACGTATACCACAATTTTTTGATCCCGCCATCTGTTTGGGGACATTTGGGTTGCTTCCATAACCTGGCTACTGCAAATAGTGCTGCAGTAAACAGAGTACAGGTTTCCTTTTGAAAATAAAAAGTCATTTTTTAACGAGTCTGCATACAATGATTATTATTGTGATACCAGTATTCAGTAGGTTCCAATGGAGATGATAAAGAACACCCAGCAGCCAAATTTCCAGAATATACTTTAAGCCTTTTAAGATAATCTTTCATTTTTTTTAATAAAGTATTTTTCTGTATAAACTTTTGCAATTAAAATTTCCACCTTTTCTTGCTAATGGTTTTATTTTCATAAATAAGATTTCCTTGCTATTATTTCCTTTAATAACTTTATCTCAACTCTCAAATTTAACAGTGCCTAAGAAGATGATTTTCCAGAATAAGATTTTATTCTTAGATTAATTTTCACAGTATCTCATTATATTAATGCATTTAGGAAGCAGAGAAAAGAACTAAGTGGTTGCCTTTGTGCTATTTTACAGACACAATTTTCTTTATACAAAAAATAATGCAGTCTAATTTGAAAAGTTAATTTATAAAATTTGACCTTTTTAGTGTCAGTGACAGAGGCTCATGACAAGGGATTAAAACATTAATTTTTATTACTTTAGAATTCTTTTCAAGTCAGTCAAGAATATGTCTTTCTACTCTGCAACTTAACTAAAAGTACATTGTGAAATGTAATAGAATCAAAGTGAGCAGGTATGAATAAAATAACCTAAACTAAGGAGTCCTAAAGGGCATTTTTTTTTCTTTTTTAAGTTTTTTAGTTGATTATCTATCTATCTATCTATCTATCTATCTATATTTACATATTGTATATCCCAAGGTTCTCCCACCATCAAGTCACCCATAAATGATCATCTTAATCTCTTGTGTTCATTACTCTCCTGATTTCAAACTCTCCCCTTTCCCCTCCCTTGCTGTGTGCTTTAGTTCTGCTGTCAGTTTATTAGTTTTAACTTTTTCTTGCCCTTTTGTTTGTTTTCCCTTTATCCCACCTTTGAGACCATCTGGTATTTTTCTTTCTAGCTTATTTCAGTTCACATGATTCCTTCCAGCTCCATCCATGTTGCTGCAAATGACATGTTTGTCTTTTTGACTGCTGAGTAATATCCCATTGTGTAGAGACCACAACTCTTTGATCCATTCGTTTCAGGGCATTTGGGTTGTTTCCATATCCTGGCTATTGTAAGTAATGCTGCAATAAACATAGGAGTGCAGGGATTCTTTTCAACTAGCATTTTGGTGTCCTTTAGGTAGATTTCCAACAGTGGGATTGATTGCTAGATTGGAAATCAAAGAAGAAATGAACAAATACTTTGAGATGAATGACAATGAGGAAGTACAGGAGGCTGCGAAGAGGAAAGTGCAGCAATATAGTTCGATATCGAGAAACAAGAAAATACCCAAAGAAACATTATTTCAAAAAATAATGTCACTCCCAAAAATAGTTCTGGAACCTCAGATGCGGGGAACATTCTTCCTGCTCTCACCCCATTTCTGGAGCCATACATCATACACAGTGACTCCAAGAGGATCAATAAGAAAGAAATCTCTTCGATTTCATAAACATGTGTGGCCATGGAATCTTTAAATCGGTAATACCAATTAAGAGACCGGAAATCAGAACTTAGCATCACAACACCACTTAGGAAATGCTGGCCTAGTAGAATATACAGAGTCCCCAACTTTTGAAAGCTTGATTTTATATGCAAAAGCAACAAGCAGTCAGTAGAAATGATAGAATTTTGAACTCTGACCTCCCCAGATTAGCAGCATGTGGTCTCATCTGTTCTCTTACAGTTCTGGGAGCCTCGGTTTCCCGTATTCCACCATGCACTGTGTTGCCAGGATTTTCAGTTCATGATATTGTCAATTTAGGATGGGTTTAGTGATAGGTAACCTCACTGTTAGTTGAACAGAAAAAAACAAGAGTTGAGGTACAGCACTGACCCAAATTCAGGTCTCCTGGTTCTGCCTTTCCTCCATCTCATTTGACTTCTATTAACAGCACATTTAACATAACCTTCACGGCTGAAACACTATCCTAATATAGCTTCAGGCATGTGATGAGTCCATCCAGAGATTACCCCCTGCCTTAATGTTCATCAGTGTCCCCTTGTTGACAAAGTTAGAGAAGTTGAATCCAACAGCTAATAACTTGAGATTTCTGGACAAATGAGACAGGGCGAGCTGCCCCCAAGCCCTAAATCTGAGAAAAAATCTCACACAGATTGTTCCACAAAGTTCCTATGAAATGCCTTTTAATTTCTAGTCAGATTTTAAAAGCAATGATAGAGCTTGAGAGGAAGCATTAGAGACAGAACCCTTAACGAGGTAAGACATGAGAAAATGAATTCAGAGGGAAGGGTACTGTGACTGAAGAAACCATGCACCACGTTGAATGTATGTCCCAGGAATTTATTTAAAGCAAGATTAGTGAAGTATCGCTCCGTGAAATTCTACAAGGCATTCATTTCATGACTTAAGTGTTATCCCTATCACCAGCGACTTAATTCTTCACACATGAGGAGTTCTTATTTAAATGTTCTGAATATCTAAACCAATTGTGTTGCAGAAGCATGAGAAGATATTGTGTATTTGGTATTCATGATATTCACTTAAACAAAATGCTTAGGACAAATTTGCCACTTTGGAAAAAATACCAATGATGTTTAGCTGAATTTAGAGAAATAGAGTCTGAAATCCAACAGCTCCTTTCTTAAGCCTAAAATAATGTGAAATCTTAAAATGCATAGGTTCAAAAAAACAGGGGCTAAGAAAAGTTTATTCCAAATAAGATGGAATCTTCCTTGCCGGAGCTAGAAGGAATCATGCTAGCAGAAATAAGCCAGAAATAAAGAGAGAAATACCGGATGGTCTCACTTAAATGATGGATAATGGGAAAACAAACAGACAGACAAGAACTTCTTCGGCTAAGGGAACTGTCAGGGAAGGATGGTGTGCGAAAAATGTGAAAAGAAACTTGGTACTGTTATCACTCCAGATACATGGAAGGATGGTGCAAGAAATACTACGAAAAGTGGTGGAAGAAAACTGAATAAAAATAAAGCTTTGACTTCAAAAAAAGCAAGATTTGATCCATATGGAAAGAATAAGTTCTCCACTTGCAGAATTTGTAAAAGTTCTGTCCACGAACCAGGTTCTCATTACTGTGCCTACAAAAAGGGTATCTGTGCGATGTGTGGAAAAAAAGGTTTTGAATACGAAACTATAAGCAAACCTCTAGTTACATGGAGGAAGTTTCTGGTTTCCTGTATGATTTTACTTTCTGCTTTAAACTTTCAAGAATAACATATATGGTAAAGTTGCAGAATAACAAATTTAAGGTATTGATGACTTTTAAACCAGGGAAGTTGATTGGTATTCATTCCCTCCCTCTCAAGAAGTTCTGAAGAGTAAACAACATATCTAGTCTTTGGGTTTAACTTGTCATTTTCCTTAGAAACATTTTATAAACTGAAAGAGGTGGCAAATTTAATGAAAAAAATATTTCCCCCAAAGAAAACAGACAAGAAAAATAAATTTTAATGACTTATTTATATATATATTTCACATCTTTGTATTCCCTGGGGTTCACCCACCACCTCCCCTCCATGACCACTCCCACTCATCCTCCACCCCCAGTTATGTAGTTTAGTTTGGTTGTTAGCTTGTTTTGACTTTTCCTCATGGCCTTTTCTTTGTTTGTCCTATGTCCCATATATTAGTGAAACATATCGTTTCTGTCTTTTTCTTTCTTTTTCTTTCTTTCTTGTTTCTGCTAATATGATTTCTTCAAGGTACATCCATGTTAGAAATTCATCAAATCTGTCAACTGATGAGTAATATTCCATTGTGTATACATACCACATCTTTTCCGTCCATTCATCTGTTTTGGGACATTTGGGTTGTTTCCATGTCCTTGCAGTTATAAATCACGCTGCAGTAAACATCCGAGCACAGGTGTCCCTTTGTAACCACATTGAGAATGACTGCTGGGTCAAATGGTAGTTCCATTTTCAAGGAAAATTTAAAACTAACTTCCAGCAGAATTAAAGTATAGAGCATGAGAGGGGAAGGGTGGTAAGTTGGGGGAGTAGGGACAAAAAAGACCTAGATGGTGGTTCATGGCTATAAGGCGGTGGAACAACCCTGGGGTAGATAACGATGTAAAATAAAATAAAAACAAATAAAATTTTTAAAAATGATATGGTACTATAGGCCTTGACATGAAATCTTTCCAAGCAGGTGTTAAGTGCAAGTATGCATACATTATTTATGCTCAAATACATACACACATGGAGAAAAGACTTGAAAAACTAGAATAAATTTGCTTTAGTGAATGCCAAGAGATTCCTGAGATATTTTTATTTGACACTGGTTTGCAAGTATGTCTGGGTTGGGTTGGGCTGGGCTGGGCTGGGCTGGGCAGGCCAGGGCCAGGGCCAGGGGGTGTGGCGGTGTGGGTGGGAGGGGAGCTTGGAAGACTGGCAAGATCTCCAGGCTCTTAGGAATCTTCACACTCTTCCTTTAGGCTCACTCTTCTATTCACCGCATCTCCCACTCTCTTCATATTCTCTCCTTTCCCTGCTTATCGTCTCCCCCCTTTTTTTTACTCTCCCCTATGGTGACACTGCCCTTTCAGCATCTCTTCCCAGGTTTAGGTGAGCCCACCCATACATGAGCACATACATGCACAGTCCTGGGGAGGTGCTGGTCATAGATGCTGACGGCAGAGAAGAGTCTGACCTGCTCATTTACCTGCAGACATAGTTTTCATTTTTTCCCTTGCATGACAAAAATGACTTACAAATTCTTCAATAACAATGCATCACTACAAGCAAATAGCTGACATATCTAAGACTCATGATGCACTAGATGAGTACTACATAGTCACTTATTTAATTCTCAGACTGAGTTATTATCCTGGCTTTAACAGTAATGATGTGGAACCACAGAAGATTTAAGCAACTACTCCAGATCACAAAGCAAATAAGAAAAACACAGATGGGGGCCGGACACGATTCCTGTAAGGTTCAGCCTATGAAGCGGCGGGGGCTAGGGATCATGGTTTGAGTCCCACCTGGGGCCCGTAGCGAGACCTAATTCCAAAAAAATAGCTGGGCGTGGTGGTGTGCGCCTGTCATCCCAGCTACCTGGGAAGCAGAGGCTGGGGACTGCTTGAGTCCAGGGTACCCTGGGCAACGAGAGCCTGCAGTTCCATAGGCAAAAATAGCAAGACCTAGTCTCCAAAAAAAGAAAAAAGAAAAACACAGATGGGATTTAACTCCTAGAAATGGAACTACAGTGTCTACTCTAGTTGGTCACTTAAAACATATCAAGCATCATGCTAAGTTCTTTGTTGACGTGAATTTGCTAAAAGAATTTGCTAAGTTCTTTGCTCATCTCAATATACTGATTTAACTTTGCTGTTGAGGGTGAAAGAAACTGTAAGCTTCCTTTCCTTCCATTTACACAAACATATGGTGTGTATGTGGGTACAGAAATCCCCCAAATATTTTTTTCCAATCTACCGAAGACATGATAGGATCGATCTGAACATTAAGACATTATTCTGTATTGTGTAGGTGCTTAAGTGTGAAAATAGAGTAGATGTCTACTCTATCTGCCTGCTTTTACCTTCATTAAGCAGTTTGGGGGAGTAAAACAGATAAAAAGAGATAGCTGGGAACCCAGCTCACCCAATGAGGAATGCAGAAAAAAAAAAGGTGAAATGCATAGAAGCCCTCATAGAAATACATTAGTGGGCTTTATCCAGTGATAGGCTGGAGTCAACGACACCATCCTAAAGATACAGTCTCTGCTAACTTCACTGTTATGTATGGTGCCCCAAAACAGAATGCCCCTGTCTGTAGCATTCACCTAACTTCTTAGAAAAAGTCACTTCAGTGAGCCTAACTATGCGACTTCTCTGTTTCTGGGGAAAGAAGCCATTCTTGGTAGGATTTCTCAGCTTCTCTAGACTTACTTACAGCTTCTTTAGACTTACACAAGTGCTTCAACAAGTTGTTTGAATATTGATTTTTCTCTCCTATGAAGCATATTCACAGGCTCTTGCTTACTGGAGCACTCTGCTGTGTAAGTTTATACTGAAACATATTCTGGAGTGATCATGTTTAGGGTTTTCTGTCATGCTTCATCCATATGTCATTATTTATCTTCTCCCAAATCAGCAGCCATATTTCCAGCCTTTCATAATTCAAAGAGAATGAAAACATTCCTTTTGATTTCCTGAATTAATTCTTCCTCAGGAAAAAAAAGTGTTGCTTTTGACTTAAAACTGCTTCTTCAATTGACTATGAAATAAATCTTTAAAAAATCTCAAGGATCCTCAATGAAATGGAAAAATCTTTTCTATGCCTGCACTCCATCTTGGAAATTACTTCTTCAGCAATGTTTCTTTCTCTCGGTGAGAGAGTGTATCAAAAAATGTTCATAAAAACTGTGGAAAATGTGTTAGAACCCCAAAATGAAAACATATATTTATGCTTGTATACATGTATATATGTATATGCATGCATCACTTGCACAGAAAAAAGTGAAGAAATTCATCAAAATGGCTTCATATGAACAGTGTAGCTCTCAGTGATGTTTTTTCTTATAACTTTCTTTACTTTTTTCCTTTTTCTGAAAAAGTAAGAAATACTCTCAGCATAAAAACTGAAGATTTATTTTGTAGAATACTAATTTAGAAGCCAGGGAACAAGTTATCATTCTTCCCAAAATACCAACATTTCTCTAAACCTAGCTCTATAACCAACTGAACCTTCTAGGCAATTCAGTGTTCTGTTTGAGTAATTCATCTTTACAAACAGACACAGAGAGACATACTGAATATATCAGGTAGAAACATATTTAGTGACTTTTAAAATGTAATTTAAATTACATAAACTTGTTCAAAACCCTCTGATGACTGGATTAGAATAAAGTCAAAACTCTTTATCCAGTTCTACAAAGCCAAAAAAATTGACCCCAGTCACCTCTTTGACCTTAAGCTCTAGCACTTTCCCAAACTCACTACAAAGCCGCCACTCTCACCTCTTCCTTTGTGCCCCACTTAGTCCAACCTGTGGCCACTCCCTTCCTGTAATTAGGTATCAGCTCAAATACCACCTTCCCAGGGAGGTTTCACCAACTACACTATCTAATCAATCCTCTATTTCTTGACCTCAACCCTCATTTCTGTAGCCTCTCAAATTTTTGACATAGCATTTAACACTATCAAAACTTCTTGTTCACTTCTTTATTGTAATTTGTTTCTCTTGTTACAATAGATATTTTTTTACTATGCATCCTCATACTCAAAACATTTTGAATTACAGTGAGATAACAATATGATATAATGGTTATTGAAGAAGGGAGGAATGAGAATGGTAGCTGTTCATGGTGCTGAATTTGGTTTCGGACTCTATAAACATACACAACTGATGTCCAGTCACAACAATTTCATGATAATAATTTAGCTGTATTGTTTACACACACAACCATAAGTACTTACAGGGAAGCCAAGAAGAGCAGAAACAATTATAGGAAATGATGAGCATATGACCATTTCAATTCCCTAGACAGTACAGAATAAGAGATGGGCTGGAAATTGAATCTAATGAGAGCATTACAAAGATGAAAGTTAGGGTGAGAATAGTAGATGGCCTGAGAGAAATGCCATCTAATGGTGGTTAAATCATATTTAGACTTAAGTCAAGAAGGTCTGCTCATGGAATGTGACTATCAGGTGCTGTATTCTGATCTCTCACACTCCAGGTAACTTCTTATTCAGAGCATGTGTGATCCTCAATTAAAGGATTCTCTATGTAAGGTCTGTTAGCTTGATATATAGAATATATTGTGATCTATTTCCTTTTATGTCACCATAACATTAAGCAGGACAATATGAAAATGAAAATGCTGCAATTTACTTTACATCATCTGCAAGACTTTAGGTCTTTCCAAAAGTTGAACAATGACCAGTGTCCCCAAAACTAAACTCATTCTCTGCCCCAATATTATGATATCATGGAGGTATTTAAAATGAGCAAAATGATCATTTTAAAATCCCAGTAAAATATATATATAAGAAATATTTTAAATTACTAATTTTTTTAAATCATTAAAATAAAAAGGAAAACTACAGTGTGGGACAAGAGATTTACAAGCATACACATGACAAGGGGTCAGTACACAAAATATATACACAGAACTCATAAAACTCAACAGCAAAAGAACAACATGACTATAAAATAAAAAAGAATCTGAATGTTTCACCAAAGTAGACATACAATGGTCAACAGGCATGTGAAAAGATGTTCATTATCTCTTACAGTGAGTTGCAAAACCACAATGAGATATCACTTCAACCTCATGACAATGACTGTTATCAAAAAGACACAAACAACTATTGTAAAAGATGTGAAGGACAATGAATTCTTACCCACATTTGGTGGGAATGTAAGTTGGTGTAGCCATGATGAAAAGTAATATGGAGACACCTTTTAAGATTAGGAATAGAAATAATACATGATCTAGTAATTCTACTTCTAGGAATTTATCTGAAATATATGAAAACACTAATCCAAAAGGATACATACCTCATTATGTACACTGCAGCATCATTTACAACAGCAAAGGTTGTAAATCCTAACTGTCCATCGATAGATGAATGTATGGTCTGTAGTCAAAGACCATAACTAGCATGCATATATATACATATATATATTTACATATATGCATATATATTTGTAAGGATGTTTCCTCTTATCATTCATATATATGTGTGGAATATTATTCAGCTATAAAAAAGATGAGATATTGCCATTTGAAACCACATGGGTAGAACTTGAGGGTATATACTGGGTGAACTGAGTCAGACAGAGAAAGGTAAAGACTATATGATTTTACTCATGTGTGCACAAAAAAATGCACAAACAAAAGAAAACTGAAACAAAGATACAGAACACAGATTTGTTGAGTGGTGGATGAACTGCATAAAGGGGTCCATGGTCTGATGTGGGTAGGAATTTACTTTTTTGATGATCATGATATAGCATATACAGATGTCAAATTGAAATCTATATATCTGAAACTTATATGTTGCAACAACATTAACTGATCACTTGAAATGATCAGTAAAAAATAAAATGACCATAAATATACAAAAAGAACTATGAAATTAATTTACAGGGGAAGCATAGCATTTAATTAACCATCAGTTTGAATGAAATTCTGAAATTGAACATAAAATTGGCAAGTCACTTGATATTTTGTCCATTTATTTTTGAGGCATAAAACAAAAAGATACTCAATGGAGACAGCCCTGGTATGCCAAGTCCTTTTTGAGACTTATTTAAACCATAAAAAAAGTCTGAGTAGATATAACCCTCATTGTATAGAAATGAAAATAAATTGGGGCATTAAAATAAATCAGCCTGTCTTTGAAATGCTCTAACCTGAGAAAATCAGATTACACTAAGAACTGAAATATAAAAATAATTGGCTTCTGAGATATAGCTATCCCCCAAATAATCTGAAAGTAATTATAATGCTTATTATCATAAAATAATCAATCCATAAAATGAGAGTTTTTCAGTGCATCTTGGGTAGACAGCTGTCTACTTGTTGCAATGAAATATGGCTCACCAAAGGCGCATAACAGTCTGTAATTCCTTCTCCATGTTCAGGAGACATTGACAAACTGCTCTCGTTTCCTCCTTGCATTCCCATCATCACTGTATTTTTGAAAAAATCAATACACCCCTTACAGTTAAAGATTACAAATGCAATTCGTATCCTTTGCTTTTCTTTCCTTTTTCTTCTGCGTCTATACTATAATCACTGTTCATCCTCACTGCAACCTCATTGCCAGCTTCCCCTCTCCTCTATGCATGTTCTCTCCCTGTCGCTGCCTTCACTCCATGACCATCTCCAGCCCCTCACCCTCATATCTAACAGGAAGGTATTTTTCACTCATTTTTCATGTCAAGCAGAGTCATAGAGTAGTGAGTGTGGCCTGGTTCAAGGTCACAAGGTCTGACCGATCCACAAGGTGAACGAACACAAAACCATCCTATCAAGTTGGGGTTTGGTCAGAAGTAGAACAACAGAAGGAAGAGACACACAGAGGAGAAGGGGAGAGAAATACAGCTGAGCAGTGCTGCGAGCAGAAAGATCACAGCGCCTTATCATTATCACACCCTGGCACTTAAACGTGCCTGGGGAACAGAGAAAAATCAAAGTCAGCGATATCTTTCATCTTTCTAAAGCTGCTTCTCCCTGCCAATATAAAATATTTACTGACCATTTACAGGCTATTAGAATATAATAGCTACCGCTTTCTCTTTTTCTAACCAATTTCCTTAAAATTTCTGCTCATTTTCACCTGTTTTCAGAATGTAAGGAGACTCTCAAGTAGAACCAAATCTCATTTTAGCCACAAAAACAAAGCAATAAATAGAAATCCTTCTAGCAGTTCATTCAAATTAAACACAGCTTTATTTTTTGCTACTATAGCAACTGTAAAAATACAATGGATGGAGTATTTGCTGGCAGATGCAGGGAATAACATACTAACATTTATTATTTCACACTCGGTGAAGAACTGATTATCTTTTTCATACTGTTGACATTTACTTATTAATGGTTTATTAATTAGTCACATTTAGAAGATTTACATAGTAGAGTAGTGGGTGAAACAAAGAGAGAAATTGAAAACATACTGTAGCGGTAAAATAAGAGCTAATGATCTGTGAAATTTACAAATGAGGAACGCAAGGCTGACACAGAAGTTGAGTATGATGTGAACAATGGTAAGGAAGAGGTAGAACTCATGCTATCAAGGAAAATGCATTTTAGACCCTCTAGCTTATCTTCCTACAAAGATGCTGAACAAAAAAGTCAGTATTCAAGTTTGGCCTGAGTGTCAAGTGCCAGGGAAGGCAGGAAGCAAACCATGCCAGAATATGTGCATGTTTGTGCCTCACACACATTGCCCTCAGACATACCCAGACAAAGAGATGTTTCATAACTCTATGAAATACTATCCGAAAAGGGGCAGTCCACAGGTGTCAAACTATCTGAATAGTAAGGGAAAGTCAACTATTTCCAGCTGGGGAAAATGAAGGAGGGTTTCAGAAAGGAACTTGTTCTTAAGTTGGACCTTCAAGTCTGCAGACTTAATCGCCCTGCACTGACCAGCTGCTCACCGATATTTGGAAGTCCCATCTCACGTTACTCTAATTTAGAAATTAGTTACCAAAAGTCCAGAGTGAGTTTCTAACAACTCTGACCTGGTCTCAGTGACTGAGAAATGTGTTCAAGCTGAATATCTAAAATTATATATTTTTTTTCTTTCAATTGTACTTTGAGATTGAATTTAGAAACTGATGATCTAGAGTTTTGGTACAAGCGGAGAATGAATTTTGGGGATTCACTGTCTTTTTGCCTCTTCCATATGGTTCCACCTTTCTAAGCAGATAAACATTTTCTTGCCTTGAGGAACTGGTCTGAGAAGCTCGACCAACTTGGCATGTGGGACCTGCACCGGCCCTGATTGGCAGGTGCCCGCAGCAGCTGGCGAACCTAGGCCAGTGGCAGCACCCACAAAGCAACCATACAGCACCCACTGGGTCCCTCTGCCATTGACCTGGCGGGTAAGGGAGACACGGGGGCCAGCACTCTGGATTCATCCGTGATCTAGGAATAGCGGGGAGGGGGGATGACACCCTTGCTGCTTTACCCTCACTCCACTTAGCTCACAGGAGGACTGATAGCATAAATGTGCACACAGCGACATAGAGAGAGAGGATGAGGGGCCAGAAGAGAATTGCGCAAACGTGTGTGGGACTCAGAACAAGGATCATTCAGAAAGATAGTAGGTGCTGGAATGGAGAAACGACTGTGGTAAAGACCTATGTATGGCTTCACCGGAAGCTGAGGAATCAAAACCCCATGTGGAATTTGCCACCCAAGGAAACATGGCTCCCTCTCCAAGCCTTGGGAGAGGAGGCCTGCAGAGTCAGGGCATTGGCTCCACAGCAAATCTGCAAACAGACGGAGAGGAGATGACCTGCAAGGTCCATCAACGGATGCCTGCCCTCGTCAAGAAACCTCCTCACTGACAATGGCTGGGGGGAAGGATCCCCAAGGCCAGAGGTTAGAGAAATGAGGTGCAGAAATAGCAGAATGGCAAGGAGATGGCTCTGGAGTCAGCAACTAGAAGATACTGATAGACCCCAAATGAACATGGACTGCGGCCCCAGGCAAATCTAAGGACTACAAACCATCAGGCACAATGCGCCATGGCCCTAGAACACAGACCCTCCTCTGACAAATGGACACAGCCACAGAAAAAGAGACAAAGGACCAATGAACCCTACATAAACCAAAACAGAACAATGAGAGTTGAGACTGAGTGAACACAAGGGGTTGGGGGGTGGAGGAGGGAAGGTTTGCCAGTAACCATTTACCTTATTTACTTATGTAAGAATTTATAAGAATTAAGAAATAAAATTTAAAATTTTTTTAAAAAACTAAAACAAAAAAACATTTTCTTGCCTGTATTTATTTCCAAATCAATCCATTATGATGCAGATTTCACTTTACGCATTAAGGTTCTAGTTTCTTTATTCCAAGGACCTGAGGTCAGTAAAATTCAGCAAAAATTCAGCTTGCTGTCCATTTCCATAAATAAAGTTTTATTAAAACACAGCATGCCCATTCATTTTCATACTTCAGATAGCTCTTTTTATGCTCCAGTGGCAGAACTAAATGATTGCGATAGACGGTAGGACTTCAAAACCTAAAATAACTACATTTGACCTTTACATGGAGAATCTGCATACCCCTGCCACAGACAATGCATCAGTAAATGCTTACATTGTAGGTGGCTGGTAGGTAGCTGGTGTGGATTAAAATGAAGAACTGGAGAGCTTTTGCTATTGGGAAAAATATAGTAAGTGAGCTGGGATGTAGAAGTATTACTGGGAAGATTTCTACTTATACTACTGGTTAATATTTATTGGTTAACTGAGTGGTAGGTACTATGACAAGCATTTACTGTAATCAATATGCTCTTTATTACAACAACCCTACAGTATTGCTATTATTATGCTTCTTTTAGAAATGATACTAAGTCCCACAACTTATATTTGTGAAAGCTGGGATGTTACGGACCCATTTCAGTTCCTGGAGATATTCAAGCAGAGATGTGACTTCTTAAAAGGTTTAATGGTTTATACTAAAAGAAAGCAAAATAATGATATCTATCATTTATTGGGAGACTATTCCCAATAGTGGCATTGTTCTGCATGTTCCCTAATTTTTTATTACCATACAAAATAAGTATAAGTTCTCTCTTTTACAGATGATAAAAAACAGATAGTTATTTCACAGATCAAATTCATTTATCTGGTAAGTTACAAAGCTAATATGGAAACTTAGGTCTACCTGAATCTTTCGATTATACTAAGGTATTTCTGTCTTCAAATACTCATAGATATGTTTCTATATGGTGTATTGAATGGAACCACATTTTAAAATGAAAGTAGCAGATCTTCAACAGATGAATAAAATAATACCAAGCAGGAAATGTAAGGAAAAAGTGATTTATGCAATTAAAATAATGAAGAGAAAAATAAGCTAATATTAAATAAATTTACAGATTTACTTATAGAATACATTCCTAAAAACTGTTAGAATTAATAATAAATTCAAAAAAGTTGCAGAATACAACATCAATACAGAAAAATTAGTTGTGTTTTATACAATAAAAATGAACTATCAGAAAGAGAAATAAAGAAAACAGCCCCACTTACAACTGCATCAAAAAGAACAAAACTTGACCAAGGAATAAAGGTGACCAAGAAAGGTAATGATGAAATCTATAAAATAGAGATAAGAGAAACTGAAAAAGTCACAAGTACATGAAAAACTATTCTCTTGATTAGAAATATTACTATTACAAAAATGTCCATATTCCTCAAAGCAATTTGTCAAAGCAATTCTATTAAAATTCTAACAGCATATTTTACAAAAATAAAGCAAGCTAACCTCAAATTTATATGGAGTCATTTATAAGAGACTGAAAAGCTAAAACAATCTTGAGAAAGAATAAATGTGGAGGCATCATGCTACCTGATTTCAAACTCTGTTACAAAGATATATTAATCAAAACAGTATGGCATTGGCATTTTTAAAGACATACAGATTAATGGAACAAACCAGAAATAAACCTATGTATATATGCTCAGTTAACAACAGAGGAGTCAAGGATATATAGTACGGAAAGGACAGTCTTTTTAACAAATGGTGCTAAGAAAAACTGAACAATCACTCACAAGAGAACGAAATTTGAACCACTATCCTATACCATGCACCAAATAGGCTACCACCACCAGGTTTTAAGGTCTAGGACTAAACCAGTGTAGTTCCATCCTCTGGCCCCTTAGCCTGTTTTTTAAGTCTTAATTTCTTTTCATAAATGTTAACATATATTTGCAACTAGTTTTTCAAGCCTGATTCTTTCCTACAAAAATCCATTCCCTTAAGCACCCCACAGCCTTTATTTTATCTTCTTGTTCCTTTCACTCCAGCTTGGCAGTATTTCTGTTGTGAGATTCTCAAAACCCTCTGGGTATGCCAGATATAGAACAGGATTTATTCCATTAGACAACAGGTCCCTCTAAGAGCTTTCTGGATAATCCTTTCTCCATTATGCTAAAAGAATAAACTCTGAACAACTCATGCTTAATCTCATCCAAAAAAAACAAAAAACAAAAAACCTCTGAATAAATAATCTTTGTGTTTATTCCTACTGAGTCATTGGGGAAAAGTTGTCCAGCTCTATAACACACCTTCTTGACAGTGAATCCACAAATTTAATCATTTTTTCCCAATCTGGTTACATTTGGAACATTCCAAATCATCAATTCCTGGCTCCTTTCCGATTAAAAGCTCTTCACACAATTCATCTTTTTTCTCTCACATGTTTCTCTAGGCAGCTTCAAGAAACTAAGACCTCCCCTCTAGCTGCTTGGGAATCTCAAGTCAAATCTAAATCCATCACTTACTGATTCTGCTTTCCACATAACATAACTATAGGACACAACTCCACTACTATCTAACAGCTGTCTTTCAGTTTTCTACCACTGTCTAATTTACCTAAGGAATCATCTCAAAGTCAAGGATGAGGAAAATCAGACCCAGGGTGGTCCAATGACTTATTCACTAACACAAATTCGAATGCAGAAATGAGGTAGCCTAAAACTCTAGGTACCTAGTGGCTAACTGAAATATATTCTAAGACAGGCATACAAAAGCGGCCACAATGGCATAAAAATAAATTCCCGGTCTCAGGTTCAGGTTTTATTTAGTCATCTGCATATATTAAGTACTGAGGCAAACATTTTAATTCATTTTCTAACTAGCTAGAGGAATTTTAGATAGACTCATCAGACTCATGAAAATAGTTCCACCTTTGTGGAACATATGATGGTTATCAGGCTGTGCTCTTGTTGACTGGATGACTGGCCCAGGAAAAAATTCTCAAGTAGCAGAGTTTCTGTTTCCCTGGAGATAAGACAATTAACTCAGGTTCTTTATGGAATGCTTAGATAAACATATTGTAAGAAATGCGTATGGTATAATAGTGCTTTTAAGAAAAAAAATGTTTTCAACTTGTTTTTCATTTTTTAAAAGCACCTAAATTGATTTATAATGTGGATTATATGTGTTTATAATGTTGATTTGTAGGCTTATTATTTTTGCTCATTACAAGATAAGTTACATAGACATGATGTGGAAATTAATATATAAGGACTTTGTACAAAAAGAATTGCTGCTGACCTATGAACAGGTCTCCAAATCAACAAAGGAAACATACTTATATTACCATAAATAACCAGATATTCCATCGTGAGGAACAGTCACTTGACCTAGAACAAAATACTCAGCAAACATTGATCCACACCCTGTACTAACCTGTTTACCCACTCATTCAATTCTCTCCTTAAAGTAAATTATCTACAGTCACAAGTACTGGCTGAAAGAATATGGATACTTCAAACTTCTAACTAATGGAACGCTTGCCTAACCCTCTTTGAAAGCAGTTGACCAGATGTCCAGAAAAGCTTAACTTGGTCGCTGGAGGGAGGGACTGGCTGCTATGCCACCTCTCAGGGTGCCATGGGGGGGGGGGCGCGGGGTGATATTGAGAGGGCAGTGACCCTGTCCTAAGGGAGGGGCTCTGGGCCACAGAGACAAGGGTGTGTCCTAGGCCAGATCACAATGGACCAGAGGGGGCCAAAGCAGCCCCAGTGTGTGGCTTGGGTCTAGACGGAAACCTTGGTTTCCAGAGAGGAAGAGCAGCGAGAGTATGCTAAGCAGATGAGGGTGAGAATCAAGAGCAGAAACGTCATGCCAGGGTCAAGAGAAAGCCCCCCACTCCGGCGAACCCCAGTCTCCACACAGCCTGCCTTCGATTGGAGCCTTGGCATCTGCACATGCCCACGCCTCCATACTCAAGACAGGCCATGATCAGCTCGAAGGGTAGCTGTGTCCAGCGCAGAACACTCCTAATTGGCACCTCCCCTGTCCTCAGAGATCCTAACAGCACACCCACAGGAGCCCACTGTCAGCCCACCTGTCAGGAAGCCTGGGAACGCCTGAAGAGCCAGACCAGGGGTGTGGAAGAGCCCTGGGCGCTGTCTCCCATAGCTCAGCCATGAACGGTCAGCCCGACCTGCCCTACTACACGGCGCAGAGCAGCCCAGCCACCGGCATGTTCAACACCTGCATGGGGAAGCTGCAGCAGCAGCTGTACAAGGGGGAGTACACGCTCTTCAAGTACGCGCCCATGTTCGAGAGTGACTTCATCCAGGTGAGCAAAAGGGGAGAAGTGATCGACGTTCACAGCCGGGCCCGCAGGGTGACCGTGGGCATCGTGCGTACCAGCCCCCACCTGACCCTGCCCGACGTCATGCTGCTGGCCCGGCCAGCCACGCTCAGCGAGGACTACCACAGACACAGCCCGGCCACCCAGGACAGGAGCAACAAGCCCATGCAGATCTTGGAGCTCACCAGGCTGTTCCCCTTGAAGCTGGTACGGATCACCGTCCACAACGGCTCCAAGCAGCAGCTCCGCCTGAGGCTGGTCACCGGCCGCTCTTTCTACCTCCAGCTGTGTCCGCCTTCCAACACCAGAGACCTTTTCGTTCACTGGGAAAACCTGGTCTACTTGCTGCAGCCACCAGTGGAGGCTTACAACGGGACCCAGGCCACGCCGGCCAGGCACACCATGAACATACCCAGCTTGGCGGGAGAGAGCAAAAGCCCAGGGGTGAGTGTGGGCAGGAGCCTTCATGCTAGGCTCACCTGGCAACTCCATGAGGATGAGAAATGGCTCGAGTTAAACACATCTCCTTTAAAGGCCACACATGCTGGGGATCTTAGGGCTTATCCTAGGAGCTCCCCATAGCTGTTCATACCCAGATCACAATGGCAGCTGCAGATGCTGACTTGCAATCAGCCCTGAGACTTAGCTCAGCTGTGTCCCTGAGGTATAGAGTCTGCATGGGGCCACCGTGAGCTGAGTGCTGCTTGCATCCTGGGCAGTGAGATGTGTCTGCATGCACGGAGCAGTTAGCAGCTATCAAGAGGTTAAAGTGCATGTGACTTGGCCAGCAGAAGTGGATATATGCCCAAGTGGGTATAAAAAGCGGGAGGTTATTCACTGCCATGCGGTCAGGGGGCTGGAAGCAGAGCTTATGTTTGCATAGAGGTTGAAGAGCAAGGAGCAGACGTCTCCCGTCTAACTGTCTTTGTCTTGCCCCTAGGTCAGCAGCATTCACCTCTACAAAGTGGATCAGAGTGAACTCAGCATCAGGAGACTTCACATGAACCCGGACCTATTTGAAGACACCTACTGTGGTTACAATCCGAAGGAATGACGTCAACACTCCTCCTCTATACAGGATTCCAAGGTCATCTGCTTCTGCAGAACTGCCTGATGAAGGGCAGGGGTGGTGGCAGGAGGAACAGACAGCCACCCAGCCGCCATGGACAGGACTGTCACCAAGCCCACAGACTCAAAGTCAAGTATAGCGCCAACAGGCATGACCTTCACAGATGCGGATGGAAGCAGCGGCAGCCTGGCCATAGTGGATGCTCTCAACATGCCTTAGTACTGTGAGCAGAGGCTACAAGCTCAGTCCTGAGAGGAAGCTTCCAATAAGAGCAGCTGGCCTCTCTCCAGATGGTGGCCTGAGGTAGTAACGGCAGAAGCAGTAAAGGCTCAGTTTTGAGACCTCCTTACCTCAACCTTTCAGGGTAAAGGCTACATGAATGAGCAAGGAGAGAAGCTGGGAGGGGAGGTCTATGCTCAGTAGAGATGACTAGAAAGGGGCCTCGGCCTCCAAGCCCCCAGAGAGAGGTGCTATCTCTTTTAAGTCTCTGGAGGAAAGTAATAGCATCCACCATAACATAATTCAGCTCAACTGTCTGCTCTAAAAATAGATTCTAGTAACAGGAAAAGGTAGCAATAAAATTACTAATTTATCATCAGGCTCTGAGCTATTTCTTCCCCTTAATTGTGATATCTGCAGTTAAATGAACAAATGACAGAATAAAATGTTAAAAGAAGGTGCTCAGAGATGCTCATCCATGTATGGTCCGAGACTACTGGCCAAAAAACATGCTACCAAAGCTTTCAAAATATATAATCAGGGAAGCAGGGTGCTTTAAGAGGCAGAGTGTGTGAATGACACTAGGAAAGCAAATTCACAAGTTTTTTAAAGTTCAGGACCGAAGATGACATTGCCACCTGTTAACTCCGACCTTGAGTAAGTTACCTCTTTCTCTATTTAAACAGTCTCATTAAAAACTCGAGATCATACATGGGAAGTGTCTGACAAATATCAGACACTTTAGAAATGACAGCAATGATGACAGAAGTGTTAAATAGGTGCTCTGACTTATGCTTTCTAGAAAGGGCTTTGTTTCCTCAGTTTTGTCTATCTTAATTTCCTTCTAATTCTTTGCTTCAAGATTATACTAAACTTTCCTTTTAACACCCTGGCATTATGTAGGTTCTAAGATTTTATGAATTTAAAAGGAGCTGCTTCCTGTAGAAATTTCAGTCATCTAGCCACAATGGAAAGGTTAAAAATACTACAGAAAAACATAATTAGATGAAACCTAAATATAGAAGCAACTCAAATATCATGGCAAAAACTGGAAATCAGGTAATCTTAGAGGTGTAAGAGACCCCGTGAGAGCCAATGCTCTAAACTTGCAAGCAAAAAATCAACTTGATCACATAGTTTCTATAAACCAGAACCAAAAAGGACAGGTAATCTGAGTGTCAAATAAATTCATTTCTATTGAACTTCTATGGGGATTATTATCCCCATGTTTCTGAAACTGAACACAATTGTTGGATTTAATCAAATTAAAGATGATGCAGGTGAAATAAACATATTTAGAAATTTGGATAAAGCTTTACTCAGCCACTGATGCACAGTGACTACAATTGAATGATGACACACATTTGAAAATCAAGATGACTTCTGAAACACAATTGCTTCCCATTTGTTGACAATCAGAAAACACTATTTTTGGTTACAATGCCATTCTGGACAATTACTATGAAACACCATTCTGTTCAATTACTGTGAATTGTTTTCTGTTGACTATTTTTTCCACTTTCACCATTACACTTTTTTGTATCAAAATATTCATTGTGACTTGAAATATCCTACCACTGTTTGGCTTATATTTTCCCTTAATTTATTTATGTATAAATTTCACATCATTGTAATCCCAGGGACTTACCCCCCCCCTTCCCTTTCATCCCCCTCCCCCTTTCCCTCCTGCACAAAGTTGTGTGCTTCTGTTTGGTGTTTAGCTTGTTTGTTTGGCTTATTTTACTCATTTCTAAAATTCCATGGAGGGCTTCTGGTTCAAAACACAGAAGAGAAGTTTGAAGATAATACAACAGAATCTAAATTGACTTAAAGGATGGAAAATGATTTTAACTCATAATTGATGTTCCAGTGTTTGGGTCTTATTTCAGATTATACTGCATAATCTTCACTATATAGTTTTCCATTGTGCTAGGAAAAATAATCTTTGACTAGACTTTAAAAGATCCGTAATGTATTTCTTGTAAATTATTTTATTATTTTAATTTCAAAATTGCATTCTTTAGTATTTCTTAAACATGCATCATAATCTCATAAGCACCTGTCATAAATTAAGTGCTTGCATATGTCCATGTCCATATGTATCCATGCACATGGATACGTATGTATCCATGTACAGCAAATTCTGTACCCATTTTATAGCTCTTTAGCTGAAGAAAAAGTTGAATATGAATATGCTAGCTGGATTTTGGAAGAGAAGTTGAAGATTCACCTTAAATATCAGCAATCATTTTTATGCTTATTGCCCCTTAAGAAAAGCAAACATTTACCTGTGCAAGAATAGGGAAGCCAAGGTTTCTACATCCATTACAAGGAGTCAATGCCTCCCACAGTCCCGAGGGCCCACATGTGTTTTCATCATCGTCATCTTCTTCCACTTCTCCTGGTGACAAATTTATTGTAGATGAAGTTCTCTGAAATCAAATTTATATTATACCAACACATTAATGCTATTTCGACATCTCAACAGTCACTAAATTACATAAATTACTGGGGTTCTGTCTTAGCAACCATCAGTCAGTTTCATTCTAATCCTAGGGTAATTAAGGAAGACCATACAGGTGAGAAAGAAGTAAAAATATATAATTTTAGGTAACAGTGAAACAACTTTTTGGTAAAAGTGAAACAACTCAGACTGGTTAAAATCACCAAAGTGATCCAGAAGACTAGGCCATGGAATTGACTCAAACAAATAAGTGAATAGCACAAAGGAGCCAAATATTATGATTTATGAAAAATGTAAGTTCAGGCATCAAATTAAAAAGTAATCCAGAAGAATAGGATGAAAATACTTCCTTGACATAGGAATTATTAAAAAAAAAACAACAAAAAACACATTCTTGTTTGATTTTGTTTGTATTAAAAAAAAAGCATTTTTTCATAATGCTACCAAAGAGGTTATCAACTATTTGAAATATTGAACTGCGTGAAATTTACTTTCTGCTGAGTTTGAAGTAAAGGAATTAGAATTCTAAGAATGGATGCACAGTGAAGGGAGGGGTACCTCTCTAAGAACAAAAGAATTAGGAGAATAGTGATCAAGTAAATGAAGAACCTCAACATACCCCAGGATCTTCCAACTTCTAACTTAGAGAACAAGGCAGCTAACTTTGTTTATCAAATTGGAGATTAGAACACATTCCTCTCTGCAGAAAGTGATCTTCTAAGTAAAAAAAAAAAGTGTAAGTACCTAGTAAAGTGCTTATACCTTAAACCTAACTATGAAGTTCACGTCTTAACAAGTTCCACCCTCATACGCAGTTCCTAGTTATTGTAATAGCAACAAGAATCCGAGGATCACCGCATATTTGAAAGAAGCCTTTATAAAGAAGTACAGAGAAAAGAAGTAGCAAATAGTATCCTCATATGGAGAGAAGAAATTTGCATCCTTAAAACAAGAACAGAATGCTACAAAACAAATCACATAAAATTCAGTGGAAGAATGAAAAAAAAAAACCCATATGAAGAAATTTCCCGGGAGATAAAACAAAAGATGGGAAAACTAGGTGATCAAATTAAGAAATCAATGTAGAACTGAGAAGAGGCTATCAAAGAAACAATGCAACAAATTGTGCCACAACTGAAGAAAAAACTCACATTCCAAGAACCTGCCAAATGCTCGATAGGCTGAATTATTAAAAGATGCCTAAAAGTCTTCCAAACATAGTGCTTAGCACAACAGTAACAGCTCATGAGGACTGAAGTTAGTAAAGACATTCTACATATTGAATTCTAAATAGCACTTATCACCCCAAACACTGTTGCCTGCAAAAATAGAATACAAGACTTTTTCAGATTGTATTTTTGTCTTCATTTCCAAAATTTCACTTTATTGATTTTTAATAAATGAGAAATAGTGAAATTTGTCAACCAGTTACTATCTGTAAACTACAACAGTCATGGTGTCCATCTTCTGATCATGCTATTACATTCACACAACAATTTGAGGAAGATATCAAAGAACAGAGTCAGGAAATAACAGAAAACAATTCTATTCCAGACCATCTGATTTGCTTAAGTTGAGTCCTTAACAAATCTTTTGCATGTTCTTGTTCCAGGCTACTGCAGCCTGGGGAAAGCAGTCTACTCAACAAGCAGGCCAATCGAAGTCTAAATCAGAAGCATATTTGTTAACATATGCATTACATTATGCATAACAGAGACTTTTGTTAGGATAGTGAACTCTTCAGTGAGTTGGTATCGAACAGTCCATATTTTCATCAAAACATGTATCTCAAAAATAAAAGGTGATGATTGCAGAGATTTGGGATCTTACAGCTCATCTCAGTGAAAAAGACTCTTGGCATAATCTAGAATCTTAATCTAGCTAGATCACCTATGCTGAGTCAACAGCTATCTACAAAAGCAAATAGATGAACTGGCATCTCCCTCGCTAATGCACAATGGTTTGGCCATGGTGACATGGTGTGACACTATGGACTATTATGCACGTGACTAAAAATAGCCAATCTTTTATCAATTGATGGGTAATTTTCTATTTTTGTGAATGGGGCTCACTTTTAAGGGTAATGGTCACATTTTCACTGCTTTTTATCATTCTATTACACCACCACAGACAAGAGGAATTATTTGCCCTGCCCTAATCAAGCACCATGCTTTTGTTCACATCTTCTCTCAAGAGGAATTATTTGCCCTGACCTAATCAAGCACCATGCTTTTGTTCACATCTTCTGAAGGGGACTTTCGCTGTAGGTGAAGCTTCTGGGGCCACCCCCAGGGATCTGATCGGATCGTCGAGCGGAGGACCCTACGCCGGGCTCCCCCCGGGGCGGGGGTGGAGCGTTCCGAGTGGCGAGCCAGAAGGACTGTTGGCACCTCCCACAACCAGCAGGGCTTCTGAAGGGGACTTTTCCTGTAGATGAGGCTTCTGGGGGTGCTGGCGCCAATAGAAATCCCAACAAGAACTACAATACTAGATAGAGAGTACAAAAGTAAAGGACAGAACACATAGCCCAGAAAAAAAGGGAAGAAATCAAAACCCAAAAACAGCCAACCGAAGCAAGAAAACATCCCAGCGCAAAAGGCAGAAATCAGTACAGATTAATATTCTTCAACATGCCAACTAATACTCCAGCAGTCGTTGCACAATATGTGGAGCAAACCCGAAGAGAAAACACAGGAAGGAAAAAAAATACAAATATTCAAATGAACCCAAAGGGACATAATCCATCTCCAAAGGACAAACAGACTCTAGAAACCAACATAGATGAAATCGAAAAAATGCCCTTTATGTCAGATAAAGAATTTAGACACATAATGATAAAAACAATA
>PVHY01019761.1:0-26793 GCA_004024945.1 Uropsilus gracilis | reverse complement strand
AAAGATTAATTGACCATATATGTGTGGTTTTATTTCTGGGTATTCAATTCTGATCCATTGGTCTGTTGTCTGTTTTTGTACCAGTACCATGCTGTTTTAAGTATTATGGCTTTCTAGTACAGTTTGAAGTCTGGAATAGAAATACCTCCGTTCTCTCTTCTGTTTGTCAATAGGGTTTTGGCTATTCGGGGTCTTTTGTTGTTCCATATGAATTTCAGTAATTTTTGTCTATCTCTTTAAAATATGTCATTGGGATCTTTATTGGAATTGCATTGAATCTGTAGATGGCCTTTGGTAGTATGGCTATTTTGATAATGTTGATTTTTCCGATCCATGAACAGGGAATGCCTTTCCATTTTTTTACATCATCTTCTGTTTCTTTTAAGAATGTTTTATCATTTTCTTTGTATAGGTCTTTTATGTCTTTTGTTAGGTTAATTCCCAAGTATTTGATTTTCTTTGGTGCAATGGTAAATGGGGTGTTTTTTCTAATTTCTTCTTCTTCTGATTGATTCTTTGCATATAGGAATGCTGTTGATTTTGGGGTGTTGATTTTGTATCCAGCTACCTTACCAAATCAGTTTATTATTTCAATTAGCTTCTCTGTCGATTTTTCTGGGTTCTCTACATAGAGAAACATATCATCCACTTATAATGATAACTTTATTTCTTCATTCCCTATTCAGATTCCTTTTACATCTTTCTGTTGTCTTATTGCCCTAGCTAGGACTTCCAGAACTCTGTTGAAAAGGCGTGGAGAGAGTGGGCATCCTTGCCTGGTTCTGGACCTTCATTGGAATGGTTTCAGTTTTTCCCCATTGAGGATGATATTTGCTGTGGGGCTGTTGTATACAGCTTTTATTATGTTCAGGTATGTTCCCTTTACACCAATTTTTTCCAGGACTTTCATCATGAAAGTATGCTGAACTTTATCGAATGCTTTTTCCACATCTATTGATATCATCATATGGTTTTGTTTTTCTCTTTGTTGATGTGGTGGATTATGTTAATTGCTTTTCGAATGTTGAATCATCCCTGTGCCCCTGGGATGAATCCCACTTGGTCATGATGGAAGATCCTTTTTATGCAATGTTGGATTTGGTTTGCCAGGATTTTGTTTTGAATTTTTGCATCAGTGTTCATTATGGAGATTGGTCTGTAGTTCTCTTTCTTTGCACTATCTTTATTTGGTTTTGGAATTAGTGTAATGTTTGCTTCATAGAAGGTATTTGGTAGCTTTCCTTCTTTCTCAATTTTTTGAAAGGGTTTTAATAGTACTGGTGTTAGTTCCTCTTTGAATGTTTGGTAGAACTCATTTGTAAAACCATCAGGACCTTGGCTCTTGTTTTTAGGGGGAGTTTTGATGACCGCTTCAATTTCACTGCTTGTGATTGACCTATTTAAGTTTTCTATTTCTTCTTTGTTCAATTTTGGATGACTGTATTGTTCCAGGAATTTGTCCATCTCTTCCAGGTTGCTGTATTTGTTTGCATATAGATGTTCATAGTAGTCTCTAATTATCTTTTGGATTTCTGCTGGGTCTGTTGTAATATCTCCCTTTTCGTTTATGATCCTGTTTATTTGAATTTTCTCTCTTCTTTTCTTTTTAAGCCTTGCCAGGGGGTTGTCAATTTTATTTATCTTTTAAAAAAAAAAACAGCTTTTGGTTTTGTTTATCTTCTTGATGGTCTTTTTGGTTTCTATTTCATTAATCTCACTTTTATTTTAGTTATTTCTTGTCTTCTGCTGGGTTTTGGGTTTTTTTGTTGCTCTTTTTCTAAGTCCTCAAGTTGGAAGATTAGAGTATTTCTTTGGGCTGTTTCAATTCTTTTTGTTTGGGCCTGTACTGCTATGAAATTTCCTCGTAGTACTGCTTTTGCTGCATCCCACACATATTGGAACATTGTGTCATCATTGTCATTTGCTTCCATGTAGGTTTTAATTTCTTCTTTGATTTCCTCTTTTACCCAGTGATCTTCTAGAAGCCTGTTGTTCAGTCTCCATTGGTAACATACTACTTTCTTACATCATTGTAGTTCCCTTAATTCTCCTGCAATCTCATTGATCATGACCCAACACAGCATTTCCCTGTGTCCTTCACTCCCCTTATTTGCCACCTTCCTCACCCTCCTTTGCTCTATGTTTCAGTTCTATGGTCAGCTTGTTCGTTTTGACTATTTATTGTCCTTTTGTTAGCCTGCAAGTTACCTTATTCCAAAAAGTCAGAAGGGGCATTTTAGAATCATGAAGATCATGAACTTCCATGAGGCAAAAGTGGCCTTGGGAAAATATAGGTTCATCTAGGTGAATGAATAATTACAGAAGGATGAGATATCTCAGCGAAAATACACTTTTTTCACCCTAAAATATCTTTATATGGCTGTGGAATTTAAATCCCCCTGGTTTGCTGGAGATGTAAAGTCTGAAAAAGGAACAAGAGAGGCTTATCTGAGTGACATCACTCACCTTCTCCCAGTATGCCATTGGTTAAGATGAGGGATGTGACCCTGAGGTGTTTAGTTCTAGTCTTTTCCTTCACATGGATATGCAGCCTGGCCAGAAGGACATGGGATCTATGTCTCACTGATCAGGAGAGCAGAGATGCAAGAAGACACTCACTTTACAAATGATGGAGCCTGCAGTGCTAGTTCAATATAATTATCTTCTACATAAAGTGGACCTGTCTTCTTTTATTATGAAAAAAGAAAGATTGATAGGCTATTCAAACATCCATGTAAACACCATCAGAGTTTGTTAATAGAAAAAGTATGACCTAGGTTAGCTCTGGGCTTATTATATTTTGTGAAAAATAAATTAGGAGGATATATAAAATGTCCCTTCTATATGACTTAATCTTTACAAATACATATATTCTTTAATTCTTCTTGTTAGAAAGCCACTTGCTGAGATCTATGTTAAATCAAGACTTGCTTCTTAAGCTCAGTGTTGTCCACATTTTGTGAAATGTGAATAGTCACTATTGGTATGATCCTCAAGATCAAGACTTTAGGGAAATATTTATTTGCCTCTGTAGTTCTAAAAATTTAGTATTCATGATTATTATTCTCATACTCAAACTAAGAACACTGAGATTCAGAAACTAAGTCATTTTCCCTAGATAACACAATCAGAATATAAAAAAATTAAGTCTATAATTCAAGTATTGTGTTGTGGGTTTGATAATGCATTTCAAAATTAAGGCTCTAATTCAAGTACTGTGTTGCGGGTTTGATAATGCATTTGTGTCATGGGTTTGATAATGCATTTCATTATTTAGGATAAATAAGTAACACTATGAGTAAATGTTTGACTGTAACCTGAGAAAATTTAGAAATGCCTAAATTAAAAAATGAATCCTCCTTCATACCACCAAAAGAATATGTGTCAAATTCTATGGCATTGAATAGGGGGCAGTGGCAAATATATTGGAAAGTGCTAGATGTGATAATATCACAGTTCCTTCTCTGTCAAAGGTGATTGATTTCCCCAGTTGCCCTTATCACTATTGCTAACTCAGAGTTTTCAACAGCTCATGTCCTTTAGATATGGCTTTAATTTTTTGGAACAATAAACAAAAATCCTTATCCCCAGTGAAAACAAACATTTTTTAACTTTTTATCTAATGTATTTAGGTCTTCTTACTACAGAATTATACTTTTATAAGTTTATATCTGCATCAATATCTAGATCCTCATCTTTATCTACATCTGTATTTCCTTTTTCACTTGACTGCAAGTTCATAAGAATTCTTTACCTTTAGTTTGAACAGTATATTGCCTGGCACATGATATTTGTCAAACTAAAATAAAAGTCAGTAGACTGAAATTGTGAATTGTCTCACTATTTATTCCTTCCAGTTGTCAAATATATTGTGTTCTGTTATCCCCATGATTGATTACTAAACTGAATCAAGCTCAAGCTAGATCTATTCCAAATGTAATCACTGATCTCATACTGCTAGGTCTTTCAAAGTGATTTTGATTATGTTATTTTAAATATAGGAATGTTTGTGCTGTAGACTATTCCAGAATTACTTGCTCTGAGGACCAAATCTGCACATGACATTTCAGAGACCCATGATATGGATTTTTCCTTATTCTACTATTATTGATTCCCTGTCATAGTAAGTGGCTGAGAATTTCTGTGCAAAACAGAAACAATAACTTAAGACACTTAAACTAGAACACTCTCAAGGACTTGTGTGATGCTATCTAAGAGCTTTCTTTCCATGGATAGAGAGGGACATTATAGAAAAAATGCACTTCTGGTATCAAGGAAACAAGTCATTACTGAAGCACAGCCTGCCACAAATTCTATGATTCTCTGAAGATCTAAACTATCTAGGACTGGAGATAATTTCAGCACATATACAGGAAAATTCAGTTAGCCAACACAGACTATATTCTTTAAACAGCCAGTACTTCTCCACACTGAGATTGGCCATAACCTCCTCAATCAACAATAACAATTAGAATGACAAGTCATACTGACTCAGAGTTTACTGTGCCAAGAACACTTCTAAATGTTTTCCATAAAATACTATAATTAATTCTCAACATTAACATTTGAATAGACAATATTTTTTCCCATTTGATGGTGAGAAAATAACATTTAGAGAGCATAAAACATTTATAGAGCCCCACAGTCTTGCAATTTCCTGGGTAACAGGAGTGACTAGCTCTATTGAGGAAATACTGGGTAAACTCTTAGATGAGGGTTGGTCACCAGAAAGACCAAGCTATGATTAGAAACTTAGATTTTTCACCCTTTCCCCCATTGCCTTGAGAAGAGAGAAGGTATGAAAATGATTGATTAAACATAGATGATGAATTCTCCATAAGAATGCCAATAGTCAGGCATTTGAGCTTATGAACAGAGAAAGGTTCAGGAGAATGGTGTTCCAGAGGGGAGATGAAAACTTCATGCCCCATCCTTCATACCTTGTCCAGCTGATTTCTTCCATTTGGCTATTCACCTGTTTTCATTGTCATATCATTTCCTATTAAGCTGATAAATATAAGAAAATTATTTTTCTAGCTTATCTAGCAAGTAGATTGAATCCAAGGAGGGATCCAGGGCAACCTGATTTATAACTGATTAATGGGCAGCAAAGATGATAATCTGAATTCAGATTGGCATCTGAAGGGGGGTAGTATGGTGGGACTGATCTGTGGGATCACATACAAGCTCTAGGTAGGTAGTATCAGAATTTAGTGAAATTCTAGGATACTCAAATGGTGTTGCAGAATCACTGGTGGAGGAAATATACCTGAAACATTTGGTGTCAGAACTGTTAGAAATGAAGTGGTGTCCTATGCTCAAGTATCAAAAGGGAAACACAGCAAACACATGAAAAAGAAAAATTTCCCTAGTACAAAGAGCTAAGTGAATTCATGAAGGCAACCCAGAAATTACAGACACAAGATAACTCACAGGCAATTGAATCCAAAGCCCAAGATTTTAACCATGCTCCCCATCCTGTTTAGAGTACAAAGGGAATGATACTGCCCAAAGATGACAGAGGTGATTCTTGATTGGCTCCCATGGGAAATAGCTAGTATTTAACAGAGGGATACTGCGCTGAGAGTCCCTTGTTCAAGGTAAGACTGAAGAACTACCTGTACCTCAGAGACTAACAGGCTACACTCAAGGGAACACAGAGGAGATTCACACTGCACTGGATAGGAAGTAAATAGAGAGAAAAGACTGAAGGCTGTGATAAGGGGTGGAAGATGCACACTTTTGACTGAAGTGAGACAGAGATGTTGGGTATTTCCATACAGGCTAGTACCCTTATGAGGAAGACAACAGAAAAGATACTCTAGATTATATCCTCCTATGTCCACCCCTTAGGAATGGTACAAACTTCTCAAAGTGCACTGATAGCAAACTAGAAAGATTCAGGTCTGAAACCACAGATGGGAGGAATATCTGCAATGTCATAAACAAGAACCATTCCCTGTCCCCTGAGAAAAACTGACTGGACTCCTCCCTGTTTGTCTCCTTGTGGCTGACACAACAAATGCAAACAGCTAAGTTCCTATGAAAGACTGACAAACCAAAATCAAGCCAAATAAAACAGCAGCATCTCTTGGGAGGAAAGTAAAAGAAGTTTAGCTCTACAAGCTCTACAAAAATGATTTTGTTAATATCACTATTATTTATATATTGGGAAATTTACATTAATGAAACATGCAAAGAAAAATGTCACATAACAACTCCAGACCAAATGTAGATTCATAATATCACAGAGGTAAAGGACACTTCTTGCATCCATGACAGAATAACAAGAATCAAATTTACCTTTCTGTGGTACACAATGTGAACACTGGATAAAAATATATGAAATAATGGAATTCAGACATTACAAAGTAAGATTCAGAGTAGAGTAATCCTTCAGAGATGGTGAACAAATGAGAAGAGTCCTGTAATTTCTGCAACTTGTGGACTAGGAGAACTTCCAGTTCATAACAAAGGAATGGGTACTGAAATTGAGGCTGGCCATTATAATAAAAACAAGGATTTTAGACTTTAGAGTTTGGAGTTTAAAGAGGTTGAAACTGTCATTTAGAGTATAGGGTTTTAGATACTATGGACAGCAAACTTGCAGAAAGAGTTCCAGAGAGTTTTAATCTTGAAATTTTAGCTAAATCTAATCTGTATGGTTATAGGAACAAATCATGTACTGTTTCATGCTTTATATAAAAATCCATTACAGGAAACTAGACTGGATAATCTTGGATTTGACATACTGTTGGCAGCAATGTAAGGTCCAACTTGCAGAGTGGAAAACTCTCTAAATATACAGAGTAACCAGTGCACACCTAAAATGGGTATTGGCTCAATAGTCTTACTAAAGAGACTTAGACCAAAAACTGTTCTGGACACATCCAAACAGAGCAGAAAAGTAACCCTTGAGATATTTAAACTGATGGTCAGGTAACTTAACTGTGTGCTCCCAAAATTTTCAATAATGTTTAATGAAATCTAAAAAAAATTGAGTCCATAACAAGATAAAATTAAAAATCCCTATGCAACATCTATAAAAAATATTAGGTATGAAAAAGTATGCAAATTATCTTCATAAAAAGGAAAAAACCAATAAATGGTAACAAAATAAAATAAGATGATACAATTAGCAGGAAAGATAGTTACCTAGCTTTCTGAGATTATTTATCTATTAATACTGGTCATAATTACAAAAAAAACTAGACATACAGGTCAATAGAATAGAATAGAGAGCTAAAAAATAGATCCAGATATGCTCAACTTATTTTTACAATGGTAAAAATGTAATTCATTAGAAGAAATACAGTCCTTTCAACAGTCTTGAAGCAGTTGATAACTGAATATTTCACATGTCATTAAAAAAATAATTCTAAATGGAGCATGGACTTAAACATAAAACCAAAATAATGTAAACATTTTAGAAAAGATAGTAAGAGAAATGCCTCAGGATATACTATTAGACAAAGATTGACATTAAAAGTACAATGTGTAAAAAAAATAAAAGAACAAACTAAGGTGAATTAACTTCACTGAAATTTAAAATGACTTGAGAACAACTTAAGAGTATGAAAGAAATATTTGTAGAAGCAAATATTTGTAAAGCACATATCCAACAAAGAATTAGCATCTAGGACATATAAAGAACTTCCAAAATGCCACAGTAACAAAACAGTTGGTAAAATATACAGACATTGAACAGAAGAAAATATGCAGATGGCATAAACACATGAAAATATGTTTAACATGACTGAACAGGGAAATTTGAAAGCATGAGTTTCATCTATCTGAAGGGGTAGAATAAAGATAGTGACAGCTCAAAAGACTGGTGATGATATGAAGGAGTTAGTCACTCATATACTGCTGCTGAGATGCCATAAGGAAGACAGTGTGATAATTTCTTAACTCAAATCTTGTAAATACAAAATTACTAAATTTTGTTAGTCACCATATAATTATACTGTGTATGCACACTGACAGTTAATCTTGGGGAAATGGAAACTTGTACACATATAAAAATCTATACACAGATATCCCTATCAGATTTGTTTGTAATAATCAAAAGCTGGAAACAACCAAGATATTTTGCAAATGGCTGAATGGTTAACCATGTATGATAAATCAATACCAGGTAATAATGTTCAGTATTTAGAGAAAAACAAACTATTGATGCTTACTTGGATGAAAATGCATAGATGACTGAGTAAAAAAACAAACAAACAAATAACAGTGTGACTTCATTTATAGAAGATTCTTAAAAAGACCAAGTGTCTGGCAAATTAACAGTTTCCAGAGGCTAAAGACTGAGGTAATAGAAGGATGGAAATGGGTTATCTTGAAGATTCTTGTAGTAATAGAATTGTTCTGAAGCTTGACCCCCATAACAAAGTCAATATCCTGGTTGCAATAAGACAGGGGAGATTCGCAGAATATTAATATTGGAGATCACCAGGTGAAAAGTACACTTTGCTCTCAATATTATTTCTTATAACTACATGTGAATTTACAATTTTCCTGAAATAGAGAAGTTTAATTTCTAAAAATTGTAAAGTTCTCAGTAATAACCTACAGCATTTAGTGGAGACATCATAAATAATAATACTGAAAAGCCCCCACCTCTGTCCTTGTAAGTCTTGAGGATAGATTTTTCAGGAGATCAGAGGTTAAAATATCTAACAGGTAGAATCAGAAGTTGACTTAGGGAAATGGTTGGTTTTTGCTCAAACACTTACTTCAAGTGTACTTAAAATCAGGTCTTTACCACACTATTTCTCAGGAGATTTTACTTTATCCTTTCATATGGGAGCCCATCTCAGAGATGAGAAACTTGTAATTTAAACCTTTTACAAGTTAAGCTCTTTGCCCCCCACAGGAGGAACAAACTGGGAGCTGACCTGAGAAATCAGGGGACCCTAGGGGCTTAGCTCCCCAGACCCCAGGTGTAGGAGTGCTGAAGTCATGAACTGCATCATTATTAATAAAGATTTGTGAGCCCAGTTGTCAGATTCTTTATTTTAATTAAATTCTCTGTGAAAAGAATCATTGGAACGCTAGTAACGAGCTCGAGGCAAGGAGAACTTGATAAACTAGATAAGCTTTACAGCCAAGGAATAATCTTGGGTGACCTGTAACCAACTTAGTTATCCTGATTCCCTAAAAATGATTGCTTAGGAATGTTTAGTAGTATCTAATGATAATCTATTTTCTGTTAAGATATTGATTTCTGTCTTCCACTGAGATATTGCCCTCACACGCTCGTGATATTGCCCTCATGCGCTCATGAAATTGCCCTCACGCGCTCATTCCTGTCTCTCACTGAGATAATGCCCTCGCGTACTCATAAAATGCCTCTCCTCATGAAATGTTAAAGTAACTAGTTTAAACAATATAAAAGCTGCCTGAAAATCTAAAATAAAGCAGCATATTCTACTGCTCACTGAGTTCGTGTCTGTGTTCATCATTCGCCGGCCTGTGTTTTTCTTGTCCATCTGAAGCCTGGTACTTGGCAACCTCTTCCTTGCACGGCTGGACCGTGGCAACTTCACTTCTTGCAAAAGCAAACTTGTACATGACTGTATTCCTCCCTGTCAGTTTCTGTACTCTCCTGCAGTTCTTGTTTAAATGGTGCTACTATGGGAGGAGCACGTAATTTTGAATATAACTAAATGAGCCAAGGAGAAGCTTAAGATGTTACATGTACAGTAGAATTGCCTACAGATTTTGGAGTGATGTTAGACAATGCCCACTTTTATAGACCTGAAAACCTGTGTATACTCCCTTCAATCAAAACCTGTATATACTCCCTTCAATCAAAACAGTGATGCAAAAAACAAAATAGATTGGGGTTTTGACTGCATGGAGAATTCTGATTTCCAAAGGCAATTACTGTTTGGTGATTGCTATCTTCTTTTGCCCAGTATTAATTAAAGTACTTTTTAGATAACTCTGAGGTAAAAATGACTGCTCTATAGTTTAATTCTTTTCAGAGAATTTTTTTGAAAAGTAGCTCTTCCAACAATGGTCATTTTCTTCAAAACTAATTACATAATTTCCTTGAAAGACTGTGTTATTCTTGCCATAGGCTCTTTTTTATAATGTTGCTTGAATTTGTAATTATTATTTTCAGTCTCCAGCTACAGGAACAATAATTTTAAAATCAAATTAACTAATACTGTATTCATCTTTTCATAGCATCCCACCTCCCTAGATGCCTCCAGATGGCAAAATGGAAATTCACTGTAGAGCATATATTCTGTCCTAACAAAAGTGGTCAAAGGGGTTAGTTTTACTTTTGTTCAAAGTATATGTATAGAAATTGTGAAATCACTCAACAAAATCCCAGAATATAGAGGAATTGACTGCTATTTAGAATTCTATAGTTATAAAGATGTTCCTTCTAAATAGGCTTTGCCTTGCTACACCCAAGTTTTTCTAGGATATATTTCTAGGAGTAACTGATTTGCAGAATATGAGCATCTTTAACAGATATTGCCAAATTGTCCTCCAAAAATACTGCATCTTTTTCCTACTGGAAAGATATGATGATAATATTTTTCTCTACATCCTCTCCAGCATTTAATGAGATCATACTTATTTTGTTCCCACTTTATTTATGTGAAATATTTTACTTGTGGTAAAAATCCACAATTTTCTGATTCTAGTGTGTTTTAAGCATCTCTTTATAGGTCTGTCATTGTTTACTGTTTTATGAAGTTATCTGATTATCTAGACTTCAAAGTCAGTATATTGTACAATTTAGAAGAGAATATGTAATAGTTGTATCCTAAAAGCTTGAAGCTGATTAAAGTAGCTTCAGCTATGGAAAACCTTTTTAAATTCCCTTGAAATGTTTATTCTGGAAGATTTGGAGACCCCCTGTCTCATGCTATTAATTAAGCATGTGGAATTAAGACATTATCATAAATGAAATAGTAACAATAATGAGGTTTGCTTCCTTTACTAGGAACAAATGAACAGCTATCTGGAATTACTTTAGAAATAGTATAATACTATGTAAATGCACTAATTTTTAATTATTTTCTCTACTGTGGAAAGCAGTGATAATACAAAAGCAGCTAATAATTGGTTTGCTGTGTAGCTCATGATTAGTTTTGTTACACAGGAATAGTATCCACGATCAATACCTTAATCTCTCATTGAGTTAACCAACTTTGTGTCTTTTGTACTTATGTTAAAATGGCTCCTGCAGCAATAGGCATCATCTGAGTTCCAAGCTGGAGTAAATGGGCAAAATTTATGTGCTACTGAATCTATTAAAAATATAGGTATTAATATTACCCAAGAGACTTCCACTTAATCTTCATTGACCAGAAACATGTCACATGGGTTCAAATACTGAATATACATATACTGCATTGTAGACTTAGTATAGACAGACATATTAGTAAGACATAGCCCCTTCTTTCAAGTTCCACAGGGCCAATTTCACTCCATTAATTTTATAAATACATTTTTGTGCAAAGATATATCCATGTCATTATAATTTTTAATATAATACATAGTGTAACTCCTTTTCCTTTCTTGAACATTTGACTCTTCCTCAACTGTTCACTAACACAAAGAGTGCATCTATAAGCATCTCAAAGAAATGAATGATTTTTTAAATGGAAGTGACTATTTTGTTAGAGTCTATATTTATTTTCAGTAATTAGTGTTCTACAGAATAATAGCAAATACTGATTTAGTGAATACTGAGCTATTGAATACTGAGCCAGCAGAAGAAACACCAGGTTTGATTTATATGAACTTCTAGTTAATTTTTGTCAAACAACCAGTGCAAAATTTTGTTTCATAGATGTTTTTGTGTAAGGACACCTTATTTAATTTATACTGCTGACTTGTTAACACTGAACTATTGGCCATAAGTGCATACCACATTTGAATGAAGCTTTTCTAAAATGAAGATGATTTTCTGTAAGGCACACCACACTTTCTAACACTAGCACACAGCATTATGTTTGAAGACCATTTTAAACAGTAAAATTATCAACAAAAAAATCTCATGAGAATACAAAGAAAATGTTATTAAATGGACCATTAAAAGAATATACTTTTACAGTGCAGGACTCTAATAGCTTTCTACCTTCTGTGAATGGAATAACTTTCCATTTCCATGTGTATCATTTCTCTTACCAATCACATAGTTTTCACCGTATGTCTTTCCTTCCTTTGTTGACTTTGTTCCTTTGTACTCAGCTCTTTTTTGATGCAACAGTAAATGAAATGCCTTTCCTGATTTCTTTCTTTTCTAGTTTGCTGTTTGAGTATAGGAATGAAAAATATTTTTGTGTATTGATTTCACAGCCTGCAATAAAATTTACTGTAATGACTTATCTTTTCTAATAAGTTTTTTTAATGGAATCTTAAAGTCTTTATGTATTTTAATATATCATCTACATGTTACAATTTGGATTCTTTTTATCTCTTCTTTCACAATTTGAATTCTTTTTATCTCTTATTGCCAAGTTGCTTTAGATAGAACTTCTAATATTTTTAAAAATAGTGGTGCTAAGAATGGGCATCCTTGACTTGTACTTCATCTTAGAGGAAACTCTTTGTTTATCTCCACTGGAACGATGAGATGATGTTTTCTTTTTTGTGTGTGATATGGTAAATTACATTGATTTGTGGATGTAGAACCCTGTAATAAATCTTCTGGTCATGGCATATAATCTTCTTAGTATAATGTTGAATTTGGTTTGCTAAGATTTTGCTGAGAATATTGGTGTCTATATTTATTCCCTAATAAATATAGGGACATTGGTCTATAATTTGCCTTTTTCTAATAGCTCTGTCTGCTTGGAATAAGGGGAATGTTGGCCCATAAAATGTATCTGAAGCAATATCTTCTTCAAAATGCTGAACATTGTATTATCACAGTGATTTATCCATTTCTTCTAAAACATTCAATTTGTTGACCTGATTATTTCCATGATGTCTGTTACAATTTCTCTTCTTCCATATCTTTCTTTATTAGAATTTTTTTGTTCTCTTTTTAGTGGACCTAACTAGAGTTTTGTCTATTTTGTTTGATTTTTAAAAGCCAAGTTTTTGTTGTTGTTGTTTCATTCATCTTTTGTATTATCGTTCTGATTTCTATTGCATTTATTCTGCACTTTTTTCTATTATTTCCATGTACTAGCTTTTGGTCTCATTTGCTGTTCCTTTTTGGTTACTAAAAATATGATTAGATTGCTTGATATATTTCTTGTTTTTGAAGTAGTCTTGTATTACTGTGTACTTCTCTCATTGTTAATCTTGCTATTTCTCATTCATTCTGAGAGTATATGTCTTCATTTATGTTCATTATGGATATTTTTTAATTTCTCCTTTGATTTTATTATTAATACAATTTCTATTCAGAAGTATGCTGTTTAGTCTGTGTGTATGTGAGGTTTTACCTTTTTGTCATTGACCCTTGTTCTGTGACTCAGCATATGGCCTATCCTCAAGAGTGTTCCATGTGAACCTAAGAAGAAAGTGTACTCAAAAAAAACCTTTAAATTCCAAGTGCTTTAAGTAGAAGAAAGAAAACAAAAACATAAAAAATATTGTTTGATTTCCCAGATATTTTAATAAATTAAGAAAGCATTCTAAGGATATTTAAATAAATATAAAACTTAAATGAGCATTAACAAATGATACCATTTACACAATCAGTCTTTGAATATGTTGATTCTGCTTATAGCAAAATTATATTCATGAACTGCCCTTAAAAACATCAAGTTTAGAATCTAACTTACTTCTCCCTTCACTCAGTGATGACCATCCAGGGAAAACAGACTTGATAGTGAATACTATTCCTGTCCAACAAAGATAATCATAAAATGTGTTGCAAGCCAATTATTAATTTTTATATTACTATTTCCCACACTAGAGACAATAATTTAAAATTTTGTATATTTTATACCTGCTAAAGTACTTCCAGATAGTATCTCATTTGTTCCTATTACCAGAAGAAACCTAGCTTTTGTCGCTGTCTCATTTAAGATACTATCTTATGACCACATGATTAGATAATTAGTAATAGCTTGATGCAGAGGGTCTCCAAATTTCTAAAATAATGGGTCTAAATTTCTCAAGGACATATAAAAGGACAGGCTGGAACGGAAACTATCAGCTATAAGCAGGTAAGGTCCTTATATTCCTTGGCAGTAAGTCATTGTTTCAATAGTTGAATCTGTTATCTTCACTTAAAAAACAGAGAGCATGATTTAGGAAGTTTTCATTTGGATCCATTGATACTCACTTTGTGATAGATTGCAAAGACCACAGGATATGAATTAGAGGACTTGGATTCTTGATTATGGTCAGGGTAGTTAGCTAGACTTGACTGAGTTGCTCAATTTCCCTCCCCATCTGTCTATCTACCTACCTACCTACCTACCTACCTGTCTGTCTGGCTGGCTGGCTGGCTGGCTGGCTGGCTTTCTGCTTACCTACCTATCTATCTATCATCTATCTAAATTGGCAAAGGAAACATTACATTAAAGTATTTTTGTGAAGATCAAGTGAGATGCTATAAATGAAAATACTGTAAGGTTATAGATCATCATATATAATTCTATGACACATTGCACTTGTTCACATGACTAAATATTCTTCGAGGTAAACACTACATGATGGCAGAGTCTAGGCCTCTTTTGTTTTAATGATTCTTCTTAAAGTAGATCATAATAGTTGTGCACATACACATACATAGTGAATGATTGGAAATGATTATGTAAAAGGGAAGTCTTCAGAAATATGAAAAATTTTATATTCCCAATATTTTAAATTCAACCCCTAAGAAGTTAGAGACAAAGACAAAGAAGTTAAAGTTATTTTATAAACTTTTCTTATTTAAAATCTGCTTAGGTCCTTGAAGAAATATCATAGGTTCGCATCTGAACATCCACACCAAATAATAATGATTACCACTATTTTTATAGACAAAGACATGAATATTCTGAGAATTTAAGAATTTGCAAATTTTCTTAACTTTAATAGTTCAAATTTAGATTTTGTTCTCTTCAAAGGATGTTTTAGAATTCAACTGCCCTTTCCTCAACACAGGTGATTGCCTTATGTTATGCTATGCTTATTTAAAGGGAATTCACTTTCTACCTGACCACATAAATGTATTTTTCTACTATATATTTATCTAACTGTGCTAATAACATTTGTCATTATGATTACTTTGAAGTCTTTAGAGCAGTATGAACCCAACTGGGTTCCTTGGAAAATCTTCCCAGGGATCACTATACAAATAAAAGTTCACATATTATACACATCCACAGAGATTCATAAGTACTATAACAAAATAAAACTCTGGAAAGTCGTCTGCCAAGGAACTTTGTTATATATTTTGACCAAAAGTGTCCTTGGACTATAATGTCTTCTCCTCACCGTGTAGTACTAATTAACATTCAGGAAAATGGTATTTATACATTGAAATACCACTTTAGAAATTTCTGGAAATAAGTGCCCTTTAAATAAAACATTGCCAATATGAACTTATAAGTACCTCACATTGCAACAGAGTTTGTTTCTTGATTCACCTCCAGAGGCAATCTCCTCAGTGGCAAGTAGACCAGATGGCAGTGCAAGAGACAGCAGTGATTCTCAGCAAGTTCTCAGAGCAAGTTTCTGTTCTGCAAATGAGGCTAGAGAACCTGACAGAGGGGTTGCTAGGATTGAGAGGTGAACAGATTACTTATCAGGGCAAATTTACCTATCTTATAATTTTACTTAAGAACATTTTCAGGTGACTAAAAAATATTTTTTTAAAGCAGAAAATCACTATGATTGCTATTTGCATACAACAGGCTACATGATTTGTTTTTTTATGAAGAAAAGTCATGTAAGACCTAATGCTTCTGTTGACACCTGGGTAGAGAATGTTGGGCTGATACTATGCTTCTTTGTATCTAGACTAACTTTTCTCAGAAGGGGCTTAATTAAGATCATGTTTTAATTTCATGTAAAGTGCCACAGAAGGAGAAGAAAAGGTATGAGTCAGGGAAAAAAATCTAAAGAACGTGGCCCTACAGAATATGCCCCAATCTACATTCATTGGTTCTTTTAATTTTAGAGTATTGAAACTCTACTCTCACAAAGGTCTGCCAAAACAACTAGAGCAGAAACTGCTATCCCATCACCTACCCTTAAGGGAAGAACTGTGATTCCAAAGAGAAAAGTACAGTATTTGAAAGTTTCAGTCCACTATTTCATTCTAAATATTCTTCAGTGTAATTTTACTAATAATAAAGCCAATGTTTCAATCTCCAGGCATAGAATTTCTGCATGTTTCTCCATCAGTTACCAACTTGTGGGTGTAGACAAGCATCATTATTATACCCCAGAATCATCAAAGCAGTTTGCTTGTATTCTACCAACCTTGATTTTTTAGTACTTCTTTTATTTTGGTTCTTGAAATTAACTAAAATGGTAAAGAATTCTTTCTTTCCTATTCTGAAATTCATTTCCTTTAACAGACTTTGGCAATCTTATTCTATGTTCTGGGAAATTGGACAAGTTAAATAAAGTTACTCAACTAAAACGACAACTTAGTTTTGCATACTATTTTTAAAAACATCATTGGTTGTAGACTCACAGGCACCAGAAAAAGGCTAAACATTCAACAGCAACTTTGGAATATATTCATATTCCATAGAAGGACACAGATCATGCCTGACTTCTACACCCTACATATGACACCACTACTCAGTAGTCTCAGAGATATTAAAAAGTGTCAAAGAGTGTTTTTCAGGCACCTCTTGGTCAGTTCTTGTTGAGAATTTACTACAAACACCTATCACATCTTGTATGTATACTTCTACTGAATCAAAATGTCTGGGTAGTACCCTGGAGCCCACATTCTGAACATGTCTGGGAGGTGTTTATTATATAGTCTAAACTTTAAGAATCCCTGATATAACACATCCTGAGTTACTGTTATATGTTCTAGTTCCTTATGCATTTGTACTGTGACTTTGACCCTACAAGCATATCTTTGACTAACTAGAACTTTAAAAATTCAATGTTCTGATATTTAAAAAAAAAAAACAAAAAACTTTCTAGTCTACATTTGAAGTGTGCCAGAAAAAGAAGTAGGTTGATTCTGGAGAAATGAATTTGTCCTCTTTTCTTTATTACATTTTTTGATAGTTTTTATGTATATTTGAAAGGCATTCAGTTTTCATCATTAGTCTTGTCCAAATGGTTCAGGACAAGCTCACCTGGGAACTGATCCTGGGCATTTGAAGAGAGCCTTCATAGGTATGTGCTATTGTCACTTAAAATAAAAACTATTGCAGAAAGTACTAATTTTTAAGCTGAAAAGGAACAAGAAACTGTGCAAGGACTGACCTCTACCAATGCATTCAGGACCCTCAAGTAGGCCCTTCATTTTTTGATCATTCCTTCTTAATTTATAAAAACAGAGAGTTGGACTTAAGAACTCTTTGTGGTCTCTTCAACTTTCAACAAAATGGATTTTTTTTCTATAATGCCTAAAAACTATAATATTTAAAAATTGATTTATTTTCCAGCTAATAAAAAATACTAATATCTATATAGTTTAATGTTCAGAAGTTAACTAAGAATGTTTATTTTTTGCTAATATGTAAAATAAAGATGTTATAAAGCATTTTGATATATCACAGGAAGTACAGAGTTTTGGAAAAATGCAGATCTATGCCTTTTGAGTGATGTGAGGAATTACTGAGATTATGTTGTCAAAAACAAATCAGAAAAACAGTAGTTGAGGAATAACTTCATTTCTATAAGAGTTTTCCTCTTACTGAATTTTATTTAGTACTTATTTTTATTTAAGAAACATCTTAAAGAATATTCATTTTAATATTGCTACCTTTGTAAATTCTTACTAAAAACACCTGATTCCCTTATTAAGGAACCCAGATTTCATTATCTTCCCAAAACCTCCCAATTCTTTTGCCAATATCATTTTAGTAACTCAGTAGTATCCTACCCTACAACCCATATATCTTCTAGATAGTCTTAGATGTTAAGTTTCAGAAAGATAAAAACAATAAGAGACTATGTTCATATCTCAAATATCAAATTATCAGGAGTATACTATTGGCTATAAAGAAATCTGAGGATGGAAAGAACCCTAATCAGATTAACATTGTCCTGCTGACATAGTCCCACTGAGCCTTCATAAAACAAAGAGATGGAGCATTTGCAGTTGTTCTATATGACTGTTGACATTTTAGAAATCATTCATCGCCAGAATTCTCACCAATGTTTTACCCAAGTTTCTTGAATTCCTATCACTGGCTGAATAATTCCCTGTGGGCCAAAGATGAAAGAGCCCTTTCTAAAAATGAGGAAATACTGGCTTCCATTTAAAACCTTTTTTCAGTAAAAAAGTCATGCGTACAACACTTGTTTTTGTAAATTACAATTGTGCTTTCAAAAATAAACCAAACTTCAATCTAAACCTTTCCTTACTTGCAAGTGTTTTTCCCAGCACAACACTATATTCTATGAAGTTTTTTCCGGAAGGCAGGAGCAGCCACCAAGTCCTTTGCAGCTGTGTCATTAGAGCATAGATGATTATCTAGAGAGTACAGGGCTGCAGAATTCTCCACTTTAGATTGTGAGGGGACTTGGGATTTAATTTGCACCTGTGTGTATTTTAATAAAGCAATCAACTTCAAATTAGACAATGCCAGGACCCAGATTGCACAGGTAGATAAGATCTGTCATGTACAATGTATTTTCGATCCAACAACCACTCTATCTAGTAACTCTGCCTTCAAGTGATTGATTGGCAGCAGGTATTAAGACCAAAGAGGGAGCTGCAAAGAAACTGAGTAACTATGGTGTCATTATTAAAAGTTATAAATGCTTTTTTATCCTGTATTAGAAGAGCATTATCTGCAGTTTAATGATGTGGGCATAATATGTGAGTTCAAATATCATGACCTCAAGTTCTGTCTTATAACTTAGTCACTATGTGATGCTGATTCAATCACTTCACTTCCTGAGATTATTTCTGTTACCTGGGTAGGGAACTACCCCCTTTTTTAAAATTTTAGTCAATATGGGTTTTCTTGTCTGCCCCCAAGCAGTTGCCCTGAGATCAAACAGCAATAAGGGTAAACATACAGGTTTATTTACAGTAAAGAGAAAAATAAAGAGTCTAATAGTCCATACCTACACAAGTATCCCAAACAGAAAGGAACCCAATTTCTGCACTTCGGGAAGCTACTCCGGGTTTACCTCAGTCCGAAATCACCAAAGTATGTCTTTGTCCTTTGGTCCTCAGTCACTTCCAACACGAGGTTCAGCTCGGGTCTTTCCAGGTTGCTTGGTGGTTCAGCACTCAGGGTCGCCTCTTCTCCACCTTCACATAGCTCCCAGCCCTTTGGGGCATAAGTAGGGAAAGTCCCAGAAGACTCGGCTTCTGAGTCCTTTTTTTTTAAAATGTATTTAGAATTTCAACTTTATTGAGGCATAATACTTTTTATTGTTTACATTTATATATCTAAGTACATATATATAGTATCATTGTATACGCCATTGCTCAGCCATCACCGTACCACCGATGTACCATCTTACTCTATTGTGTCATCCCCCACTCCCATTCTTTTCCTTCTCCCCCTCTCTTGTTCTATGCTTTAGTTCTGTTGGCAGTTTTCCATTTTTCTTAAGCAAATAAGTAAGACCATTCTATATTTCTTTTTCCTTCTGGCTTGTTTCCACTGATTCCTTCTAGCTTCATCCATGTTGCTGCAAATGACATGCTTGTCTTCTTTGATTGATGCATAATATTCCATTATGTAAATATACCACATCTTTTTTAACTCTTTGTAAGTTTTGGGACATTTGGGTTTTTTCCATATCTTGGCTATTGTAAGTAGTGTTGCAATAAACATGAGAGTACAGGTGTCAAGGAAATCTGTGTGACTGTGGATTTGGCAATGACTTTTGATAACCAGTCAAATGTATATTTATGAAGATATTTGTGTGACTTTACTAAAAACAAAGGCTTTTCTGTGAAAGATATTGCTAAAAGATTGAAAAGACAATATTTGCCAAAAAAATAATCTCCAAAAAGGATTCTCATCCAAAATAATAATAGACATAATGAAATATGCTTATATTCATGTCAATTTAAATGAAGTATAAATGTGAAAGTTCCTGATATACAATTAAAATTCAATAAAAGGTTGCTTAATTTGAACACAGTGTAATAGATTAGAATGCAAAAGGATATCTGATTTTCTAAATGTCTCCCACTTAGGTTCATAAGAAACATTACCCAGTGATCATGTTGGTGAATATTATTTGTTCCATTCATCTAGCTATTATTTCTTCAATAAGATAGCAACCAAAAAGAATTCTTAAGTTACAATAAGTCTGATTCTGTATCTGTTCTAAGAGGGGTACATTAATAATGACTTGTGCTTTCTCAGAAAGACCAAAAATGATATTCATAAATGTTTTGTGAATGCTTACAGAAAAAAAACTAAGATTGACACAATTTTAAAAAAAATCAAACTGTACAGTCTTTAAATTATATAAATGATCTTTATTGTGTGTTTTTATCATATTTTAATTTCATGATAGTAAGTACTAGAAATTTTATCTTTTTAATTTAGTAAAATAGGTTTCAAACAGTTCTGTTTCATTAGCTACAATCCACATAGACTGATTGATTGGTAGAAACTGCCTAAAGCATCTCTTCTTCTTCTTCTTTTTGTTTTTTTTTTTTGAGACCATGTCTTGCTATTTTTGCCTGTGGAACTGCAGGCTCACGTTGCCCAGGGTACCACAGACTCAAGCAATCTCCATCCTCAGCTTCCCAGGTACCTGGGATTACAGGCACGCGCCACCATGCCCAGCTATTTTTTTGGAACTAGGTCTCACTATGTGCCCCTGGCGGGACTTGAACCATGATCCCTGGCCCCGGCCATGGCTTCCTAGGCTGCCACCTGCAGGCATGCCTGACCTATCCTCTGAACATGTGTTATTAGGAGTATGGGACTACCCCCTTTGTTCCTGATGTCAGTTTCAAGGTACCTCTCCTTCACTCTCCACTCTCCTTGTCTCTGATCCTTTCCTCCTTTATCCTTCTCCTTGGACCCCTTCCTCTCATGAAGCCAGAGACCCCAATTCACAGTCACTCTCTCCCCTAGTGGCCCATACTTCCCTTTTCCATCTGAACCTTGGTGCCATGACCCCCGGAACTTTCATTAGTATATTCACCAAGTTTGCTTATATTCACCAAGTCTACATAGGTACTTGACATCAGGGTGACATGGGGAAATAACCTTATCTGGCTGTAGGCTAGTCTTAATCTCTGTGTTTTTCAGATGCAGGTGATAGCAATGCCTACATTTTTTTTCAATGAGTAACACTGCCCATGTTGGGGGTCCCAGCTTCACATGTATCACTGATTCATTCAGAGTCACTAATGGGCAGCCTAGATGTTTAACAATTAATAGGTCCTTGTTCCCTTTCCCCTGCAGAAGTACAATTTCAATCACCAGCAGAATTTACATTTTATCAAAAACCTCAGGACATTTTTTTCCAGGGTCAGAAACCAATGACCCTGACAGGGAGGCTAAAACAGGTACCCAAAACAATGACTGAGTAGGAAACCACCTCCAGCAAGGCCATTGGACAGAATTTGGACAGTGAGATCAAAGATTGCTATCCATTTGAAAAAGAGTATATTAAGAAAACCTTTTGGAGAGAGCTAATGACAATACAGTTAAATCTTGAAGCAAAAAGAGAGTCTTGGAGGAGGATATAGCTGATGGTGCAATAAGTGGCCTAACGCAGAAAGAAAATTAACATGTGCAATGGCAAAATATATGGCCTGCCTCAGAGAAAACTGGAGAGGCAGTCTTGGCGAAGAGGGATAGAGACTACAAAGAAAGAAGATAGTGAGTTAATGATAGCATAGTTGAGTTTGCTGACTTCCTTGTCTCAAGCAGGGTTACTTAATGTTCCTGTTTTAATTTCATTGTTTATGAGGACACTAATGATCCTTGACTTCCTTAGCATTTGGTAAACCTAGGAATTTTCTTAACAACAGGTTTAAGTTTTCCTGTGGAAAATAAATAGATAAATAACTTGAACGTTTTGCCACTTGAAACTGGGAGAAAGAGGGATTGAAGAGGTCTTAGATAATAAAGGGTGGCACTGAAATTTATATTAAAAACATGTATCTGATGATCTTTTACCAGCAATTGTCCCCACAGATTAAAATGAACAGTGTACTCTGGAAAAGCTCTCGGGTGTGAAAATGTGTCAAAAATGTTTCTGTATTCTTGAGAAAGACAAAACTTGGGTCCCATCCAGACTTCTTGATCAGAATCTGTACTTTAACCAGATTCCTAGTGTATTTGCGTATACATTAACCTTTGAAAAACATTTTCTGATATACTTCACTCTATTGGAGTGTCTTTGAAGTAATAGACAGAGAAAAGGCTTGGGCATTGACTGTTTCATGTCAACACTTGCTACTTTTGTGACTTTGGGCAAACCTGTTAAACTTCTGTAATACTGGGACTCTTCATCTAGAAGGTAATGGAAAGTCAAAATGGGTCTGAGTGACAGGAAAGAGGAACTACAAGGTTAAAAAAAAAGGCAGCAGGAAGGAGAAAAGGATCTTGATATAGTTTCTGTTCACATGAAAAGATGGTGAGCCAATTTTGAAAAATGCTCCTTCACATGTTACTGGAAATGTGTGTTCATAAGATTAACTGAATTTGGAACTAAATGAGATAAATGTTGACTTTGGTTTTATATTCCTTTTTAATTTTAGCAGTTTCTGTTTTGGATTAATAGTAATATACTATTGGAAAACACCAGTAATGGTGAAAAAAGATAACTTAAGGATAGAAAATCAACTTAATAGGTAAATTCTTAGAGCAATAATAAAAAAAATCTTATTAAAAATAAACAAAAGAAACATATCTATGTCTCCAAAACTCTGAATAACATTCTAGATCTAAATCCTGGGGTGGGGGAGGCATGGATGTGGTTATTCTTTTCGTTAGCTAATAACTCCCAGTCCTAACACTGCCTAGTGGAGAAAATGAAATTCTAGCAGTGCTAACTTTCCTATCAGATGACTGTGGAAGTGAACATGATATAAATATAATCAGCCTATTACCCGGCTCAAGGAGTGAAGTGTGCTTTTGAATTAGACTATCATGGCACCATAAGAAGAGAATCTTCCATATGCTGGGTGCTGTAACCTGTGGGTTGCAGCTTGCTTTTGCACTGCAGATCTTTCAATGTAATTGCATGTTACACTTTATTTATAGTAATGAAAAAGTACTTAAAATCCAATTACATAGTTGGAAATTGCATATTTCTAAACAGATATAGAATAATTAAAAAGAAATCTAATGCATATCTTTAGAGCTATTTGGAATTACTGAAATGACTTAACTCAATATCCTCCAAGCAGTACCTCTGCTTAAATTGTGGGCCTGTATTAGCTACAGTAGCATAATGTACCTTTTCTTTGATTTCATAGGAACTTAAAATACAATTCCCATGCATTTGCTTTTTCTTATCTGACCCAAAAAATTCATCTCAAAGCAACTTATCTCTGTAAATTTCCTTTGCCAAAGATAATTTTGCCAAACTTAATTCCTTGCTGAGAATATACTTTTGAGTGTTTTTAATGGATAGAGAGTGAAAGGATTGTGTTCTCAATGTAGATAAGGACAGTGTAGCTTTATGTAACTGGTTGGATAAAGCTTCCCATATTATGTAAATAAAAAACCAGAATTGAATACCCACTCCATCTGAGAAATCCTGTTGAACCTCCATTCATTGGAATGAAAATCCATTCCCTTGGTCATTTATACTGTTAACTATTTTCCTCTGAGTCATCCCCAAAACAGACAAATACACAAGTAAATAGTTTATCAACTTTTATAAAGTTTATATTTCTTTCTCTTTGGAAATGGGATAATTGTTATATTTTAAAGGATAATATACATATGAATATAAAAAGCTTTATCAAAGAGATTTTTTTTTTGCACAGGAGAGATTTTACTCTGTAGTTTAAAAATTACTTTTAAAATTCCTAAGTCTACAGAAAACTCTTCTCTTTGAAAACTCATGTTACTTCAATATAGCATTAATATGATCTAAAATTTTTAACATATATGGAATCATTGAAAATGTTTTTCAATTATATATAATCTATAACTAGTATGAAAGAAGTTGAATGTGTGTGTACAGCACGGATTTGTTACATTCATCTTTTTCTTCACAAGGGAATAATACCAGTTTCTTTCTTTTTCTTTTTTTTTTTTTTTCAGAATTCCTGGCAAGTTGTACATAGCATTTTGTTCTAATCCTCTATTTGTCTGTGACATCTTTTGTAACTTCTTTTCTGATTCTATTTATTAATGTTTTCTCCCGTTCTTAGTGAGTCTAGCAGAGGTTAGTCCAGGATGAACCCTGGTATCCTCATAGTGAGATTACAAAGAAACTGGGAAACAGACATGAGCACAAAAGGAAAGACTATGTGGACACCTGTGTAGTATAAGGTGCCCATATATAAGTCAAGAAAAGATGCTTCAGAGGAAACTAATTTTGTTATTGTAGCTTGGGTAAACTATCACAGGGTACAAAGACAAATGATGTCAGCATTATGACTAAGGAATTTATCACATGTCAGGACAAACAGAGTGACATAGAGAGGAGAAGCCAGCCAACTATTCCTTCTAGTGGACTCTGAGCATCTTCATGGAAGAGGTGAGATTTAAACTAAATAGAAAAGGTAAAGCATTTCCCCAGCAAGGAAGTGAAAGGAAACATTTCAGAATGAGAACACAGTATTAGCACAGTCTTCAGTGTGCAAAATACACAGAGCTTCCTGGGAACCACTGGCTATGTGACTTGCATGTTGAACGAATGGGAGATTATCAGAGTTTGAGACCAGAAAGCAAAGTTGGAGAAAGATTTTAAAGTAAGTACTACAATAAAGACTATACATTTCACCCTCTGGGATAAAACAAATTCAGGGAATTTTATGCAAGGAAACAGTTATATGGTGGACATTTATTATCTTAAGATAGGCTATAAGAAAGAAGAATACAAACCCTGAAGTCAGAAAGTCAAATTAGAGGAAGAGTTCTATAGCCCAAGCAGAAATATAAGAAATGTTAGCTAGGAAAATGACACAAGAAATAAAGAAAAAAAATATTGACAAACTTAAGATTAAGATAATTTCCTGAAGGTCTATGTTGCCTACTCCTTAGCATCTCTGGGTATTACCAAGGAAAACACTGAAATCTGTAGGGCTAGCATCATTATAGAACAAAAGTAATGATGAGAGATTAATAAACTCAAACTTCAAACTCCCAGCTTTACTAGGAATGATATGGATCCAGCCCATGGAGCCTGTGGAAGAGATGCAGAGATAAGAGAGTAAAAAGAGACTAAGTGTTCACATGGAGATTTTTTTTAACTTTTATTTCCCTATATTATGAGTATTAAGGTAAAGCTGGATTACATTTTTCTATCCACTTGGTGCTTAAAGGTTCAAATCTCTGCAAAATTATGCAAATGTATACTTTCACACCCTATCCACCACAGTGGCCCCATAATTCTCTACCATGTTCCATTAGGTCCCCCACATACACTCTTAGCCTACCACCCACCCTCTCTGGTTGCCTCGATTTTTCAATCAGATGTTGAGTTTATTATTCGTTTGTATTTGACTGATCCTTAGTCATGTTTCTCTATGTTCCACAAGTAAGTAAAAATTTTCAATTTTAAGTCAAAGTGAAAACCAGCTTTTCAAACACCATGGACTCTACTAAAGTACTTTTTGAAATGATTTCTGGGAAGTTTTGGGCTGGGTTTCATGAAACTAAGGCACCGTTGTATGTAATGTGGCAGAACATTTGAAGACCCCAATGTAAATAAATAGCATGCTGATCTAGACTTCCCCATTGGAGAAGTCCATGGAGTCTCCATAACCTCATCTCTCAAGAGTATATGGTGTTTAGCTGGGCGTGCTGGCACACTCCTGTAATCCCAACTACCTGAGAAGCTGAGGTTGGGGATTGCTTGAGTCCATGGTACCTTGGGCAATGTAAGCCTGTGGTTCCATGGGTAACTATAGCGAGACCTAGTCTCAAAAAAAAAAAAAAAAGTATATGGTGTCAAGAGCAGCTCAGCCAGTAAAACCAGCAAATGGAAATAAGAGAATGCACAGAAGTGTTGGGAGATAAAAGTGTTGGAACCTAAAACTAAGGAAGAATTATCAGGAAGTCAGCATGGAAAATGATAGAGTCACTGAGTATAGGATGCAAGTAGAGGAATGACTCACCTGCCTGTTATCGCTTGAGAAAGCAATTGTTATTCCACAATAACAAAACCCTTTTCCACTTGTATGAATTTTCCAATACTTCCTTCCCAAATGAAAATTTCAAGGATAAAATTTGCCTTGCTGTGCTCCTTTCAGTGCCTGCACTTGTGACCTTAGACCTCTAGCTTTGCTAAAATTCTATCACCTCTCTACAAAACAGTTTTCTGGGCACAAGATCAGGGCCGAAGTAAGAGCTAGGTAGAGAAAGCAAAGGAGTGAGGGAAAATTGACAGAGAAGTGCACACAGCTTCCTTCAGAGAAAAGTGCTGTACTTTGTCTCCAACTTGGAAAGAGGACTTAGAGCCTCTCCCTATCACACTCAAACACTCGTACTGACTGAATCCCTCCCAGATGAGCCATGGAGTAAAAGTGAATATTTTATTTATTTATTTTTTTATTTTTTT
>PVHY01019760.1:7968-26880 GCA_004024945.1 Uropsilus gracilis | reverse complement strand
TTAAGACATAGAAGGGGAAATATAATATTTCAAAAACAAAAAAGTAGATAAACTATTAAATACTGCTGGAAGTTTACAAAGAGAACAGAAAAAAAACTATTGCTAAGTTAGAAACATGTGTTCCTGGAAGAACCTTAATAAGTGCAGTTCTAGAACAGACTTCAAGTTTTTGCTGAAGTAAATGCCACTGTAGGATTCTACCCTTACAAAACGTGACGGGTAAATGAAGGACCCCCAAAAGATGTCCACGTCATAATCCCTGGAACCTGTCAATTTTATTCATAGGAAAAAGGGCTTTGGAGATACTGTTAAAGATCTTCAACTGGGAACATTAATTACAAATAAATGTTCTTGGTAGTAGAAGGGATGGTAGGAGAGTGTGAGATAAGATGGTATGCTGCCTTTTTAAATTTAGAAGAAACCAGGAGCAAAAAAAAATGTTGGTTGCCTTTGAAAGTTAAGGGTAGATCATCTCCAAAAGTCTTAACAGGGAAATCAGCCCTTCCCACACATTGTTTTTCTTTCTGAGACATACTTTTGACCTCCTTAAGATAAATTGGTTACTTTAAGACACAAACTTACAGGAATTTGTTACAGAAATAGAAAAGCAATACAGAAAGGATACCAAAAAATAGTTGTTCCCACACCTGGGCAGTCTGTAACCCTACTATATATCGTTACAGAGAAAAGTACCCCATAGCATCAAAGGAACAAAATCCCTAAGAAAATGCCCTTATTAAAAACAAAAATTGCTAAGAATCTTAACTCTGTTCACCTGGAAGAAGCTGAAACCTGAAATTATTGGCCTGGATAACCTGTATTTAAAAACATGCAAAAAATCTCAGAAGTTGAGAGTTTATACCAGTATCCTATCAATATGAATATACTAGTCACATAAAGTATAACGGGGTGGTGGGAACTGAGGGATTTTCCTGCCATCTTTTTGCTAGTTCTGAGTTGCTTTTTATTTGTTGTCACAATAACATGCCTACTTTTAAATAGCCATTACTCTAAAAGTTCTTTTTGTTTTGTTTTGTTTCGTTTTTAAGAAAGGTCAAGTATTTCTATCCAATACAGGAAGAATCATGGCAAAGGCCATGAACACTGCAAAAATTCAGTACAGGTAACTGAAATTCAGTTCATTTAGGACAGAGCTTCATGGCCTGAATCTTCAACTGACAAATTCAACTCAAAACCACAATTTAAGATTCCACATGATGTTCCATTCAGTTGATGATGAAAGCATCTATCTGTACAGCATCTTCAGACTTATGAAAACCAAAGAGAAATCCCCTTGGTTCATAAATTTCATAAATACAAAACAATTTCATAATTCCAACTCAATGCATAGACACCCCAACTTTATTTAGCATGTTAGACTCTGACTAAAATCTGACCCATCTGTGATACACTGGCAGTTTTGCTACTACAAAACGAGAGAACCAGGTACACAGCAATACAAGAATATTCCCACCCTGGCAGGCCCTATGTGGACCATCACCTGGCTGTCACCATGAAATGCCACATTTAACACTGGCATGGCCTATAGTACCTTCTTCTGATTATCACAAATTCTCAAAACCTTAATTTTTCATGGGTTATTTCTTTTATGGAAAGTTACGAAATGTTCACAAGATGAACTGAGGGGGAAAAAAGCAATTTGGTAGAAAAGTTATTCATTGATGTAAAGGATTTTCAAATTACTAGTTTAAGTCCCCTCCATATTGAAAAAAATAATACAAGTCTAAACTTAATTGATTCATTTCAGTAGTAGATGGTAGGTTAAAAAGGTTTTTTGAATACCACCCTAACTTAAAAGATAAATAAACATGCAGGTCTACAATTATCCCATTTTTATAAAATCTGTTTTATCTATCTGTATAGTGCATTAACATGCAGTAACATTTGGTCGCTTTAAATCAAAATTTGGGGATAATGAAACTGAATTTTCTGCTTTATGCTAATTCTGAATTGCCCTTCAGCTGGTATCTCATAGTAGCATATATAGTGTCGTTATTCTGAAAGGTTTTTGGAAAGACAAGTGAAGCACTTTTACCAAAGGAAGGAACTGCAGCAAATCCACCCAGCAAAGATCATGAACAATTCAAAAATTCAATACATGCAATTGACTTCCAAAATAAGGAAACAAAATGTTTATCAGAGATTATTTAATTAGGCGATCTTCTAACATGGTTATTTAGAAAAATGTTCTGGTGATTTCTACTTACAAAAATCCAGTCTACCAGTTTTTCCCAAGAAACAAACATTATTGTGTTTTAGAGGCATTTTATTTTGACAACTAAAAACAATTAGATGTTCAGAAGCAGTGTACAATGAAAGAGAAATCAAACCAGTTACTTTATCATGTATTCTCTCTTCTTTACAACGGAAGCCAAAAAAAAAAAAAAAAAAGGACAGGGGGAGATTTTCTGTTTTAAGGAATAAGTCAGAAAAATAGGCCATTATATTTTTCTTCTCCATAATAACATAAACAGCTATAAGAAATCTAATTGTAATAAGAGAAATGGTTGTTGGCTTGCATGTATTCATTAAAAAGACAACAGGCCATTGTAGTACAAGAGCATTAACTCCACCTGCCTTCCTCTGGTACCTTGAGTTTTCACTTACAGGCAACAAGTTAGTCCCAGTACTGGAGCTAATTCATATTCCTCAGTATTTACTGCTCATGTTTGCCTTAAGCAGTTTTACTTGGGAAGACTGATGCTTTTCTCTGCTTGCTTGTTTTAGTCCATAAGTTGTATACTATCTATGTCATACACCCGATGCTCAGGCCTTAACTTCAGGAGTTGAACTATAGATGGAATCTGAATTCTCTGAAGCAATTTCTTCTACAATTAAAAATAAAAAAATCACATTAGTCAACTTAACAAAGGAAAAAAGCAAATTTACATTTTTTTGTAATGAGGAATGAAAGTGTTTTTCAAAGCATGCTGGTAAGCAGCAGTAAAACAGAACAAGCACAATGCCATTTATCACCAGACTCATGCCATGCCATGAAGGTTCATGCAGGCCACTATTCCAGATTAAACTTTCAATGACTCCAGATATCTAAGACACACTGTATTAAAGTCCTATCTCTGCAAAGTCTGGTGCCTCTTCATTCAGTTGCTAAGAGGACAAACTACAATTTGTAACTCTAAGTTTAGGGAAGAGTATTTGGTATGTACTAAGTGCTTAGTAAATTATCAAACAACAATTGTAACTGTATCAAGTTTATTTTGGTGTATCGTTCAAGTTATACGCCCAGTTATAGAAAAGAAAACACAGCAATTATGTCTGTACTATATCTGTTTATATCATGTAATAGGTAAATAAATGCTTTACAAACATACAAGTATAATAATTTAACTTTCCACTATTTAAGTATGTTCATATTTAGCAAATGTCCTTTATCAGTAAGTAAAACTCACACAACACCTCAATTTTAAACTCCCTAGGACTCTACAAAAGTTAACTGATATTTACCCAGCTCCTCTTCTGCTGTCTCTGGAAAACTGATCTTTGGCTTTGCCAGCTCACCACTATCCTCTTCTAAGGAAAGAAAAGCAATAATGATTATATGAATTACAACACTACAAGTCATTTCTAGACTAAGCAAGAAGAGGAAGCCATAAGTGGATCACAAAACATTAACACCTCCTTTTTAAATAATTGCTTGTAAAATAGCATCTCTTCAAAAATTACTTCCAAATTCATATTACAACGTTCTGATCAGTAATTAGTATTTTTATTACTAAAGATGTCTGGGATTAGTAGGGATCAGTGATGAGTGCTTATCAGAAATTAAATACAACACTTGTAAAGGGTTTGTAATGTCCTCTAGCAAATTTTCGATTAGGTCTATTCCATTCACTGGATGATTTAGTGTGAAAATAGAGGGTCAAACAGAATTTACAATGGAAAATTTTACACTAACAAAAATCACAATATCCAGTTATGGACTTCTCTATGCTTGAGCCATATATATAATTTAAAATTTATAGTTATAAAAACATTGAAACAAGTTAATGACTACAAGCATCAAATAATTACAAAGTTTAACGTGATAGCTCTGAATACAGCTCTTACCTGGAAGCACACATTTCCAAAGGCCGTATGTTTTCCCTACTACAGTCTGCCACAGTCTCAATGTTCCATCTTCAGAACCACTAGCGTAGAGCTCCCCATCAGGGCTAAATCTCACACAGTGAATAGGACCAAAGTGTCCTTTGTAGGATTCTGAAACAAGCAGGGCTCTTAGATAACATAATGCTTAAAAAAGATAAGTATTTACACACTAATATTATTGGGAAGGTGAAAAATTCATAAGGCAAACACAAATAACTATACCTAATGAAAAATAAAGTGACTCACTCCAAGGTGGCATTTCTCTAATTTCTAAGATTATTCCTTCCCAATTTTAACACTATTCACAGTTTCAGACTGTTTCTCTAAAAAAATGAGACTTCATGTTCCAGTAAGGATAAAAGAAAGGGATAAATTAAATCCCTCCTAAATTTTAGAGACAAATCTAAAATTTTAGTCTATTACAGGTCAACCCCATTTTCCAAATCCTAAACTCAGTGTCTACTTACTAGGTAACCAATTCTTATTATAATTACAAAGAGCCACCAGATGGAGCTCTTTTTATAATTCACCTCTTAATTTTTATCAGCTATCCGATGTCCTTTAATTATTCTGTCACATACAACACTGACATATACAATCAAGTTATATTTACATACTTAAATCTATGGAATTTAATGAGTAATGTACAGATTAGTATTGGTGCTGTTCTTTTTAAGTCACATCCTTATTTAGGAACATTCTCATTTACTTTCTGATGCATCCAATATACTAATTTTCAAAGCTCTTTATTAGGTCGATGTCCCTGTTTTGTCTTCAGATCTGTTCAACTCAAGACCCTCATGTATCACTTTCCTCATTCTCTGTCCAACCACAGAATTATAAAGAGTGTAAGAGTAGTAAGAGGTTCAAAAACAAGAATGGCTGGTCTAAAAGTCACAGATATTAGACAAGTTATTTAATTCTCTCAATTTCAAAGCTAAAACCATAGCAACCAAAGAATTTTAAAGCAATGAAATTAGCATTAAATAATAAATATTTGCTTATTTAAAGGTCACTTAAATTCAAGCAGGGTGAAACCACATACAATATAGGTTCTGTTTGCTCCATTCACCAAGTTTTCATTTATGCCACCCAAATTCACCCCATTTCCCCAAAGAAACAAAACAAGAAATTATCTTTGGCTCCTTATATATTAATTCTAATGAGTTTACACTACTAGATGATAAAGGACAACCAGAAATGACAAAAACACTAACAAAAATTGGTACCACCACCCAAAATACATAAATAAAGGAATAAATATATATTCGCTCAAAAAGCAAAAACTATTTTTTTTAAGTGAAAACCGAAAGTAAATACTGAAAGTCATAACTAGGAAATACTTAAACCATCAAAACAATTAATTCTGGATGTGCATTAATTTCAAATTAATCCTTTCCTATTATGTACATGTATCATGAAGCACTATGTATATGTACTTCATCAAATTTCTTGAAATTTCGTGTACTATGAAATAGTACTAATTATGAAACTGGAAGCAAAAGTCAGACTCCAACCCTCCACTCAGCTCCCTGAAAATATTCCTATATAGGCTCCCTACCCCCACCCCAACATTCTCTATAGTCTCAGGGATTCCTCTGCTGGCATAAGAAAGGGAGCCAAGGCTGGGCATGGTGGCAGATGCCTGTAGGTGGCAGCCTAGGAAGTCACGGCCGGGGCCAGGGGTCGCGGTTCGAGTCCCGCCTGGGGCACGTAGTGAGACCTAGTCCCAAAAAAATAGCTGGGCTTGGTGGCGCGTGCCTGTAATCCCAGCTACTTGGGAAGCTGAGGCTGGGGATTGTTTGAGTCTGTGGTACCCCAGGCAATGTGAGCCTGTGGTTCCAGGGGCAAAAATAGTGAGATCTAGTCTCAAATTAAAAAAAAAAAAAAAAAAAAAAAAAAAAAAAAAAGGAGGGGGGAAGCCAAGACAGATGGACTCACACCTGCACTACACTTCAGAAAAAATAAATCTTGTTTCTATATGCAACCATACTACTGCATAGCACATCAGCTTAGCAATAAATATAAGTTGAAAGGAAAAGGTAAGACTGAGTTCAATATCCCTTATTTATAGTTCTGTAGCAATTTCTATCCAAAGTGGATAATAATCCTTTCGTATTTCACTTGGAAGTAGCAAAATTTAGTAAGCTGAAAAAATTGCTTTCAAGTTCTAATAGGCATAAATGAGGTGTTAACATTTAATAAGAGAAGGAAAATGAGGACAACTCACCTAATTCTTCTCCACTATTATAATCATACTTATAAAGTTTAAAATCTTCACCACCTGCAACAAGAAATTCTTTCTCAGGATGAAGCGATGCAGAATTGATGGTTGCAGGAGCTTCAAAGGATTTAATTGGCTCCAAACTGGAGGGAAAAAAATGTAACCAAAAAATGTACCTTTCAACATTAGCAAAAAACATTTAGAATGACACTGTGCCCAGGAATTCACACCAAAACCACCAACATTTCTATAGAAGGATATCCACACGTGCAGTGCTTGTTTACTTGGAGGTTGAGTATGTTGGCTAATTAAAACAGCACAGCTAGTATACTGAAATTTTTGCTTTAAAAGTTATAATTTAGTACTGTTTGAACTGTCAACAGAAAAGGTTTTTGTATTTAAAGGATTAATTGTACACTAGTCTCAACAACTGAGCGTTTATAAGCTTTCTAATGGAATAAAACTTCAAATGCCATAAAATGGCAAAATGTCTGTTTTTTTACTATCAGGCAGTAAAAGTATAACTGAATATGAAACTATAGCCATGTAAAAAAAAAGTCATGTAAACCACAACTTCACTTGAATATCAATGAGTTTGGACATTTGCTCTTTTCCAGTTCAACTCTGAAAGTCCTGAAATGCCTCCACTACAAAACATCAGAGCATTCGCACTTCTACCGTCTATTTCCATCACCACACACTACACAGTATGAAAGTTAAAGTTAGTCATTGCTTATGAAAGATGAATGAAGGGCAACTCGCTGTCTCAAATGTTAGAATATTCAATAAGTGAACAACCTTTGACACCAAAATGGGATTTGAGGCAAAGGCAATTGCAGAGTTACATTCTGGGTTTAACAGTACTAGCAATTCCCCATGTGTCTGAACTCCTTTACATTCTTAATTGTTCTTCATTTTTAATGTCTTCTCTTTCGTCCTGTCATTCAGTGAATCTGAGTTCTACAAGTGGTCCATCAGACCAAAGGTTAGGACTGCTGGTCAGGGTATAAAGTAGTATAGTCTTAGGAAAATCAATGAAGTGACATATACACTGAGAACTTTAAACATGGTCCTACTCTTTGAACTGATAATTTATTATAAGGCGATGTTAAGATGTACCATAAAACTCACTTCAGAGTTAAAAAAAAAGGGAAACTGCTATATAATTTAGTACAACACTGGTGTAATATAGCTATAAGTGCTAATCATATTTTAAAATAAAATTCAAAATAACCCATAAATATACATATATGTATATTACATATACATATATTCTTCTTTATATTATAAAGAAGAAAAGACTAGCAGAAAATACACTACCGTTAGCATTTGGCATCTATGGTTGTGGGACTGAATTCATAGTTTCCAATTTTTCGGTAAGAGCATTTACCATACTTATGGTATATGTACAGTCAAAAATTTGTTTAAAAAACAGTAATATTAGCTATATATATATATATATACTCAGGTATAAAAGTCACCATTTTTCTAAAATTTTCAAGTAAATATACCTTATGAGAATAATAGCTTTACATAGTAATGAACTACATTAGTTACAGCACCTATCTAGTAATTCTTATAAAAAATTTTAAAAGTTGAATTTAGTAATAAATGTCCTAAACTTCTAGGAATCAATTTGATTAATTCCAAATCAATTTGATTAATTCCTATAAGTTTAAGTATACCAAATTCTTAAAAATACACTATTAGTCCACTTCCCTCCTTACCTTTAAATGTTATTTTCCTTGCACATATGCATTCCAATTTTTAAGTACCACAAATTGTCCTTCTTGTTACCAAAGAAAATGAAAGCATTTGTTGAACATACCTTACTGCACTATGAAAAGCAATAGATCGTCCATAAGTTATTACCAAGATCTCTCCCTCAGGGATATATTCCATACTGCTAACGGACATATTAAAATTTAAAGATTTGACTTCTGTCATAGTAGCATGATCCCAAAGGCTGCAAAAAAAAGAAAAAGGTGGTATGTACTAATTATGAAAAAGGCTTTCTTTCCTCCTAATTACAGTTGCAAAATAATCAATGAAAGAATAATCAAGACTTGTAAGTTAAACAAGACACATTCCAAGTCATAATTCACAGATGATACAGTATTGAGTTCCTACACAGTATCAAAGGAATTTAGCATTTTGTTGATGGTGTCAAACTGAAAAATAGCTCCTAAGTAACTTAGCAAATATGTCATTTAAGACACTCAGGTCCTAATCTAATGAATTCCAACATTGTTTTCCACAGTGGTTTTAATTTTCAACAGAAAACTACACAAGTCAGCTCACAAAACTGTGTACAGAACGGATCCTCTTTGTCAGCCTGATCACTGACATGGGATAAGAATACCTGATTATATAAGTGTTAGTAATTTTGTGAATTCTGCTGTGAATTTATGACAATAAATGGATAGCACCAGAAAAAATATGATGTATGTACTGCTGAAATCTTATTCTCAGAGACAATTCTTCCGGTAAAATCAGTATCAAAAAAATTTTAAACATGAGCATTAAAATCAAACGTTTCCAAGCCTCAAACTATAAAGAAAAATTACTTACCGGACAGTTTTATCATCAGCTGAAAGGATCTGTTTATCCTCACTGCACCATAGGGCCTTTTTAATACCGGAAGTATGACCACTGATTTCCCTAGGTTCTAAAGATGAAACAATTTACAGAAAACTGTTAATACTTGATTTTTAGTCCAAGCATGGTGGCATATGCCTGAAAGCGGCAGCCTAGGAAGCCGTGGGCCAGGGCCAGGGATTGTGTTCATGTCCCGCCTGGGGCAACGTTGCAAGACCTAGTCCCAAAAAAATAGCTAGGCATAGTGGCGCACTCCTGTAACCCCAGCTACCTGGGAAGCTGAAGCTGGGGATTGCTTGAGTCTGTGGTACCCCGGGCAACGTGAGCCTGCAGTTCAACAGGCAAAAATAGTGAGACCTAGTCTCAAAAAGAAAACTTGATTTTTGAAACTGCACACTGGAATCAGTAGTTATGTAAACAGTAAAGAAAAAACATTTTCAAATCGACCATAATTTTCCAAAGTCCAGCACATCAAACATGATACTTATAGAAAACACATTTCATTTTTCTACACAGGAATAATCACTTCTCAGCAAGAAAGGAAATCAAGAACTACATCCTGTATGTCGCTGAGAGTGAATACCCTACTTTCTCCAGGTTAATTTTCTGATTTTAAAAGCATTACTGAATCACGATGAAATAACAAATGTGGCATAACTTAATAAGGATACAGATCAAGTCATAAACACATTGAGCTCCTAGCATTGTCACTAACACTGGGACCCTTGTCCAAATCACTTCTGGTCTAACTAACAGAGAAAAAAAGGGAAGATGGGGCTGGAAAGAAAAGAGGGAAACAAAAAGCAGTGTAGCAACTCCCAAGAATATTTCTACACTAAGAGGACAACATCAAAAAAACGGGAACCTGTCTCTGTTGGAGACTTTCCCTTCAAGAGTTTATTTGTTTAAACCAGTGTGCAACAGAAGGTGCCAGATAAAAAGCCAATTCAAAATGATGTTGACTCTAGCAGTTACTTAACCTTTTGAAGACCATGTTTCTTCACCTGTAACATGAGAAATCAGTATGACTATATCTCAGCATTGGATTCTAAGGGTCAAATGAGAATATGCACTTAAAAGTGCCCAGCACGGTATCAGACATATAGCAAAAGTCAAGTAGCTGCTATTACTGCTATTTCCAGAGCAGTGGGAGAACCACCATCAAAAATCACCCTGGGAAAGGTAAAAGGAGATGAAAATTATTCACCTAATCCCTGAATTTGGTAAACCAGATAGGTATGCTGATTAAGTGAGATCATAGCTATTGTGCTGTGTTTTGACATAAATTTATCATAAAGAATGAAGAAAAAAGTCCCTATGTACCAAAAGGAGAATAACGTATCAACAGCTTGTTCTCTCATTTTAGAAATGTATTTAGCAAAGGAAGGTATCTGCTTTGCTATGTAGCTCTGACTTTCCTACAAATTTCTAGTTTACTAATTTATGAATACACAATAAATTCCATGAAGATACCAACTAGTATATAAATGTTATAACAAAACAAAATTTCATTTATCAAATGTTGGTAGCTTTTAAAATATATTTTATATGACTAGGAAAGTGTTATTAACACACTATAAAAGGGGGAGGGGGGAGGTAAAGATATGAACCAGGGAAGAAAAGGTATCTTTTACAATTTCCATGCAATTGGACTTCATAAAGGAAATGACATTTTTTTCAACACCAAAGCCCTTAAATGTGTATGCCGTAAAAAGACAACTAGCTCACAAGAGAAATACACTAAAATGGTATTCAACAGTATTTTCATCACAATAATTTTCAAAGTTCACTTTATGCAAAAATTATTTTTCATCTATTAAACTGCAAAGAAAATTAGTTATCAGTGATTGCTAGAGCAGATGAGCCATAGATATTTTTCACACTTTGCTGAAGGCTGTCTATCAATGGTACTGGCAATACCTGTCAAGGGCTTCTGAAAGCAACTCCTTTTTGAGCCCACAATTCTATCTCTACAGTTATCCTACAGAACAACTGTGGATATATCTGCAACTATGAGGATGTTCAGCATGCCACTCCTTGTCATATCTTAAAAGTTAATAGCCCAACTAGGTCATTACAGAAGACTGGTTAATTCACTTATCCAAAGGATGGAAAATTATATAGTTGCTTAAAAAGTGGACAGGTGTACAAAAAGTTTCTGAATAAAGCATTACATGATTTGAGTATGTGAACATGAGTACACAGTAAGATATCTCAACCCCTTTCACCTTCTATTACACCAAGAAGCAAAAATAGTTACTCATCTTTTAAAATGTGTATAGTGATAAAAGTTTATCAGAAAAGTTTAAGTTGTAACAAAACCACACAAGCATAAGCAAACTGATATAAAAAGATACCTACATCTCCCCCCCCCAAAAAAAAAGACTGGAAGACAAAAACTGAAGTTATCAATGGTGATTAATAATGGGCAATGGACTATGTGTAATTTTTGTCTGTGACTATCTTATCTTTATTTTCCCAATTTGAGTCCTGAACATGTATTCCTTTAATCTGGAAAACTAAAGTAAAAGAAAGTAAAACCACAAGTATAAATTATACTCACCTGCTTCAGGTTTGTTCAAGTCATATATGCGTAGGAGTTTATCCTGTCCCCCGGTTAACAGGTAATTACTATCCTAAAAAAGCACAAGCATGATGTTACTAGGTAACCACTACAACTGCTCTCTTTGAAACTTCTTCAATATCAAATAAAATCAAAATAAAGCTCACAGACATCACTGAGAGAAGCAATACACAATCACTCTGAGAGTATATGTGGAGGCCAAGTCCTTAAGCTCCCCAACTCTAACAGCTGAACCCCCAACTACAAAAGTCCTCTCATTCACTTCTGACCTTGGTCTCCTCCCTCCTAAGCAGTACTTCTCTGAAGAGGAACTGAAATTTATCCTCTCATCTGCTGAAAGTAGCAGGGAAATATTACTCTGTTTTTTAGATGTCTAAATTAGTAGTCTGTTTTTCAGATGTCTGCTAACTAGTTGTGAAGGACTGAGGTAGGAGTTTAGAGGTATCATAAAAGTCTCATAGGATTACCCAAGAAAAATCTACAATCAAATCAAACATAAGCCAATAAACACCAATCCCCCCCATCCAAAATTCCAACCAAACATACAAAACAATTAGTATATCCTATATAATAGCAATTTAACTCCCAAAATGAATATCATTTGCTGGTACCTGTGTAAAATCCACAGTCTTGACAATGTGCTTGTGAGCCAGAGTCATCAACTCATCTCCCGAGACAGCATCCCACACTTTGCTAAAAGTGAAAAGGAAAGTGAAAAGAAATATATAATGGTGCTCTTGGTGACTAATTACCAAATAAGTCAGATACATATAATGTTACATAAATGTATTATAAATCTCCATTATCGTTAATATTCCCTAATGTTAGACTTCATTTGATAAAATATTTAAATGAATTTAAATGAAATTTCTCTGTGAAAGCTGTAAGGTCAATCTAATTTGACAGCAGAAAAAAAATGTAATAATTTAAGTAAATCAGATTCATGAACCAATTTATCCTTACTTTTGCATTAGCCTATATGCATAAAATCTTTTTAGTGAGACATAAAACATTAAACCAATTTTAACTTTCAACTTTTCAGTGTTTCTCTAATCCTTACTCTCACACATGGAACACAAAATCACCTTTAAACAAAACTACAGGATAACTGAAGCCCCTGATACATGTTATGTAAAACTTTAAATCAAAACAGAAAATATTCTCCCTTATCTCTACCTCAAAGTTGAGTTCTAAATTCTGAACTCCAAGTCAAATTAATTTTCCACACCAAAGTATTCATCCTCATTATATCAATGATAACACTGAGTTTAATTTCAATTGCATGATCTCCTGACCCCTCCCAATACAAGACAAATGTGTGATGTGTCTATACATACATACATACATATATGTATGCATATGACAGAGAAATACGGTTAAACAAAACTTTATATTATACTAAAAGGGGTTTCTCAAAAAAGTCTTTAGAAGAAAATGAGGAGGAAGAGGGTGAGAAAAAATCCACTATAGAGCAGAAGAGTTTGTCATAACAAAATGTGGTATACAGGGGGAAAGACTGGTTAATACTGAACAACCTATGTTCCACAGAGATTTCCATTTTAATGAGGGTGACCATAGTGTTTAGAAACAAATTGGAAAAATAAAACAGTAAAGAAAATAGTAAAAAGGAAAAGTAGAAAAGTCAGGGACATCTTTTCTTCAATAAATCAACACAATGTATCAAGTATTATTATGTCATGAGATAAAAAGATGCCAAAGAAAGCTACTGCCTTGGTAGCAGCTTTAATTGGGAAAGGAAAGGAAAAAAAAAAAAAAGGAATTGACACTCAAAAGAGTGAAACATCATTAATAATTACCTTTCATCCATTGGATTTTGCAGCATTTTTTCCTGCACAGCTCAAGAAGTATTTGCCACAGCTCTTTAAACTACTGATACCTTAATATCTTGCACATAATATCTTACATATCTTGCACATAGTAAAGTGCTATTTGTTCAAAACTTTCATATTCTGAGAACAGATATACTGTTAAGTCGTCAGAGAGGGCTGTTGAACTTCTTCAAACCTTAATGAAAGAAACTGCCTATTTTACAGATTGACCAAGACAATACCTTTGATTTAGATCTTCTTATGATTGGTTTTTACAAAAAGCAAAACATGATCATTCACTTTGATGACATGCAGATTCCTGAGCCCAACTTCAGATCTACGTAAGTACTCCCACGACAGAACTAAGGAATCTTTTCTGCTTAAGGTACTCTCTCCTAATGATTCTAAATGATTGATCTGTGAAATAAAATTATGTGAAATAAAATTATGAATTTATTGTGAAATAAAATTTTGAATTTTAATTTAAGCTATGAAGAGGACAGAATTTAAGGGACTGGATAGTCATCGCCTCACTGCTCTGCCCAAAGTACCTTAAGACAACATTCTGATCTTACCCACAAACCTGCTCCTTTGACTATATTTTCTCTACAGGAGACAAGGAAAAAATTACCCCTAAATAAATAAAGCATTAATGGATTTTCATAAAAGCCCTTCAATTTTCAGTGATGAAACATAAACATGAGGACAAAAAATTTTCCCAATAACTATACCAAATATGATTAATCAGGTGAGCAAAGGGAGCCATGTTTGGGTTAAATCAAGTTCCATACTGCAAATCCCACAAAAGTCACTGAGAGGAAACAATGTATACAATGAGCACACACACCAAAACCTCAAAGCAGGCACAGAAGTGATCAGGCCATAGTTCTACCATTTAATGAGTAGATACTATGTAACTTACACTAGAGTAATAGGATGAAAGAGCTCTATGATGCTCACAATAACTTCACTGATTTTATACCTACTTTACAGATGTGAAACTAAGAGGTATCACATGAGCAATCTGGAAATACACAGCCAACAGCACACATACTCAGGGCTGTGTAAAAATTACATCTTTCCAATTATATCATCACTTAAAAGCCTTAATGGGGGGAAGAGAGACTCAAAATTAATTCTACTATTTAAATCTACTCAAACTTACATGAAACCAAATTATTTTAAGGCATTAGCCACAGAAATTTAAAAAAAAATGCACAACTTCTTTCTACTGGTGGTAATAGCTGGGGGGGGTGGCTATCATGGAAACTTATGTAGCTATTCCACATGTAACATTCATATAGCTGTTAGATTTTAAGTAATGCTCTAAGTACTAGAAACACATTAACTCATTCAATACAACCAATTCAGGAGGTATACACTGTTATTATTCTCATTTTCGAAGACAAACTGGCAAAAAGAAGTTAAATGAAGTTCCCAAGGTGACAGCTATGAGATGACCAAGTCAGGGCTCAAATATAATCTACCTTCAACACCCATGCTTTTCATTAGCACTTGTAAACACAGAGCGTGATGCTAAGCACCAAACACTACTAAATACCAGTCTCTTAGACTTTTCCTCAAATGTACAAGTTTGATTATTAACACCTCTGTAAGTGACCTAAACAGAGAACTTTTACTTTGACAGCAAGATAAAATCCTGACATCTCTCTACAAGACTGTTACAAATTTACAGTGCCATACTTTTTCAACACCTATTTTTTTCTCTCCATTTCAGAATTAGTACATAAATAGCAATTTTTATCGAATGCCTTTGAAGGCTGACTTTACAATTTTGTCAAGTATACAAATGGAGACTCTTCACAGGTTTTACAGAGATAGGTAATTTCCTAACAAGCTTTAGTGTCGTTGGAGCACTGATGAACAAGCACTGTGCTCCTGGAATTAACACTGTCAAGGCCAGAGAGCACAGAAGTGAAACCAAAACAAAGCATCTTTCTAAAACTGTAATTTAAAGCTTGTTTCTTTGAATGCTATTTGTAGTGTCTAAAATCCTGTTAATTTATGATATAATTACATTGAATTTTAAATAAGTTCATTAACTTTACAGCCTATCTAATTTTAAATAAGTTCATTAACTTTATAACCTATCTAATTTTAATTATTAAAATTCACTTGTCAATATTTGAAACCTAGAGATGTATAGAGTACCACCTTTATAAAATCAATGACATTCATTCCCAATATTCATACTGATCTGGAAGGGAAAGCAGCTTTTCAGGAGCTGAAGGGAAAAAGCTAAAGTCATGACGATCAGAAACAAGTATTCCAGAAGCATCTTCAATTCATCTATGCTTTATCTTTAGAAATTTCCCTCAAATTATTTATGTGATAAACATAAGGCAGTGAATGTTGGGAATACAACAACATTAGACAAGATCCCTGACCTCAAGAAGCACTGACACATAAATTAATAAGTCCAGAAAACTTAATACAGAGAATGGTGTGAACACAAAAGGGGGAATATGGACACCCACCTTCACCCTTGGCAATTTTTTAAGTCTTCCTCTTTGGAGAATCATTTTTACTTCTTATTTTCACCTCCCATAAATAACAAGAGTTTGTCACTTATGATAAATAAGCATGCATGTTGACACCTAAAGCAACATTAACCTAAAGTTGTTGATGCTAAAGGATTTATGTAAAACCAAGTGGTCCATGAAAGTGGTACAATGCTTATGCAAAAAGACACAGTAGTAATTTATTCTTTGAAGGAACAGAAAGAAGTATGGACTGACATTTAAAACTTTCCTTATAGATCTTCCATCATCTAATACCATGTGATTACTGTATCTCTCCCTAGTTTTATTTTTAAATCATATACTGTACTACTCTGTGACATATATGTCTGAGTATCAACAAATGCACAAATCTGCCACTATCAATCTGTCTTTCTAATGAAGTTCTTGATCTATTTAATTTGCTTAAGACAAAAGAACAACACATTTGCAATCACCTTGGTATGAAATCCTGTTTAAAACAAAATCAGTAAGACCACTTTGCCCTCCAGACTCTTAAATCTAATAAGGTCTCTGTGTGTGCAATAATAACTCTTGACACTGACTTCATTAGTTTAAACATTTAAATTTAAATTAAATATTAAAGTTTAAAACAAACACAAGTCAGAACTGGATACAACGATTATGTAAGATATGAAGGGGAAACCAGAAGGGAAAAGTGGGTTATTGCAAATAAAGTTACTGGATTAATACATGCAAAATCTAGAAATCAGACTCAGTCAGGTGTACTCTGGCTACAGCAAGAAGTTTAAACTGCAGATCACTGGCATACAGTGCCAGAATATGATGCTGATGAACTATAATGTGGTCAAATTTTAACATGGCAGCAAACTGAAATTTAACCTTTAGACCAGTGGTGCTAAGGCTTCACATCCAAATAACCCAGAACTTCGGGGAGAAAAAACCACGGGGCCTAAAATAAAACCAACATTTCTCAAACATAGGTATCTGAATATAAAAAAGCTCCCCAGGGTGTATTCTACAGACCCAAGGTCATGAACAACTAAAATAGCAGGACACAGGAAGATCTTTAGAGATGTGACATGATAAAATTTGCTTCTAGGAAGACAAATTTAGGAAGATGAACAGAAGGAAAAAGATAGTGGAAAGGATCTGAACTAAGGCAGCTGCTAAAGTAAAGATTAGTCAGACAATATTTTACATGTAGACATGACAAAGATGACTATAATTTGGATGGGTGGAAAATTCAAATGATTAAACTTTAAATCTTAAAGAAAATGACGAGTGGCTGAGTTTGGGACCCCCTGAGTTTAAATATGCCTAACTCCACTTAACAATCTCTGAGTGAGATGAAGGCCTCAGCAATATAGGCTGTCATAGGCTTGTACTATATGTTACCACTAAGGCAATGCATCATTGCCTTAGTGCCTTCATTATCTGCAGTGCCTGTTAATAATGCAGATTCCTAACACCAATTCAAATACTGAGTAAGTCATTTAAGTTTGAAATTTTGAGATTCACTTAAAAGAAACAGAAAAGATCAAGATGGAAGTTTGGTAAGATCAAAAACCATGTGTTCTATATGATGGGCTCTGAGTTAAGAATTTGATGAGGAACTTTACGTTGAAGTGTTGGTTATTTCAAGTTGGCCATTATGGCTACACTTACGCTGTAAAATCTGCAGCTGCTGTAGCTGCTTTGGTGGCATCTTTGTTCAGTGTTGCACCCCAAACAGCACCCTTATGACCCAAAAATGTCCCAATCCAGTCTCCTGTATCACCTTGGCGGAGCATAGGTTTGCCATCTAAAAAAGAATTAGACACGTGATTCAGAAGTGAGATTACTGACAACCTAAGGATCAAACATAAAATGATTTTAATCACAAAGGGGAAACTGGTTTTTATGTCTATTTTCACCCACTGGAGTCACTAAAGAAGTCTAGACTATGTTATCTGAAAAGTTGGACCAGACGTTTTCTGTGAGGCAAGTGTGACTGGGTAGGAAGAACACTGATCAGAATCAAAACAATCTAGACTTGCGACTGATTTTAGACAAACGTAACATACATTATCTCCTTTTGAAAACGTGGGCTAACAACACAAAAGGCTACCCAATGAGATAAGAGAACTGACATACCTGTAAAATAAGATAAGCCTGCTCTAATTTTTCCGTTCTCTAAATCCTTGAACAAGCATTACTGTGTTAATTGGCCGGGGCCTTCAGGCAAGTGGAACTTCTCCAGAAATAGCAATAAAAATAAAATTAGAGGCCTCCATTGGGAGGCAAGACTCTGTCTTGTCAGAAACGTCAGAAAAGCCTTTGGGCGCCAGCTGCGAAATTCTTTACCACACCCCGTTCTCCAGCAGACCACTGCTGGCAGTAACCTAAAAGGCCAAGAGCCCCACAAACCCACTGCGTCGGGGAGTGCGGTCTTTACTCCCGTTCGGCCCATTCCTAGGAACGGGGGCCTGGATCGGCGGCCCAGCTCACCTTTGCAAGCGCTGATTAAGAAATACCCATACGGCGTGATGCCACTGAACGCCAAATCCACCACCGGCCGCGTGTGGCCTGAGCAGGTGAGCGGTGTCTGCCTCATTGCCATGGCGGCGGCGATCCGGTTCTCCAGCCGAGGGTGGTCTCGTCTTTTCTCTCCTCCTGCAGGGCCTCTGGTTCAAGGCCCCCGCCCTGACACTGGAACTGGGCCGGGAAGGAGGAAAAAAGGCCAATCCGGTGGAACCCAGGTCAGGAAGGGGTTAGGGATGGGCCAGGGAGTCTGCGACTGGCGACCGACAGCCGCCGTGGGAGGGAAAGGGAGGGAGGGAGGAAAGTCGGGGAGGGGGACAACCAGAAAACTGGTGGCCACGATCTGTACCGTCCACACCGGTACCGGCAGGAAGTGATGACACCAATGACGCAAGGGTCCGTCGGAAGTGACGATAGGGCGGGGAGGAGGGTTCTTGGAATAGAAGAAAGCGAGCGGTACAGGAGTGCGCAGGCGCGAGCTCCGCACACGTTGGACACGTGATGTAGGTAGACACCCCCCCCCCC
>PVHY01019759.1:0-26792 GCA_004024945.1 Uropsilus gracilis | reverse complement strand
TTTTTGTATATAAGAAAGCTTCCTACTTCTGTGTGTTGATTTTGTAACTGGCTATCTTACTGAACTGGTTTATTGTTTCAAGAAGTTTTTCTGTAGAGTTTTTGGGATTCTCTATATAAAGAATCATGTCATCTGCATGTAGTGATAGCTTCAGTTCCTCTTTTCCTATTTATATTCCTTTTATATCTTTCTCTTATCTTATTGCTCTGGTTAGAAATTCCAGTACAATGTTAAAAAGTAGTGGGGAGAGTGGGCATCCTTGCCTGGCTCCAGATCTTAATTGGAATGATTTTAGTTTTCCCCCCTTTAGGATGATATTTGCTGTAGGTTTGTCATAGATGGCTTTTATTATGTTGAGGTATGTTCCTTTGATCCCCAAATTTTCAAGGGCTTTTATCATGAATGGGTACCAGACTTTACTGAATGCTTTCTCTGCATCTGTTGATATGATTGTGTGGTTTTTGTTTTTCTCCTTGTTGATGTGGTGTATTATGTTAATTGATTCCAGATGTTGAACCATCCTTGTGCCCCTGGGATAAATCCCACTTGGTCATGGTGAATAATGCTTTTTTATGCATCGTTGGATTCGATTTGCCAGAATTTTGTTCAAAAATTTTGCATCTGTGTTCATTAGGGAAATTGGTCTATAGTTTTCTTTCCTGGTGCCATCCTTATTTGGTTTTGGTTTGAGTACAATGTTTGCTTCATACAATGTGTTTGGCAGTTTTCCTTCTTTCTAAATTTTTTGGAAAAGTTTTAGTAGTGCAGGTGCTATTTCCTCTTTGAATGTCTGGTAGAATTCATTTGTGAAGCCGCTGGTCCTGGGTTCTTGTTTTTAGTAAAGTTTTGATGACTGCTTCAGTTTTGATGCTTGTGATTGGTTTATTTAAGTTTTCTATTTCTTTGTTCAGTTTTGAGTAGCTGTATTTTTCCAAGAATCTGTCCATCTCAGCCATGTTGTTGTATTTGTTTCCATATAGATGTCCATAGCAGTCTCTGATTATCCTTTGAATTTTTTATGTCTGCTGTAATTCTCCTCTTTCATTTGTGATCCTGTTTATTTGAATGTTCTCTCTTCTTTTCTTTGTGAGCTTTGCAATGGGTTTAACAATTTTATTTGTTTTTTCAAAGAACCAACTCTTGGTTTTGTTGATGTTCTGGATAGTCTTTTTGATTTCTAGATTATATATTTCTTCATTTATTTTTATTATTTCTTGTCTTCTACTGGGTTTTGGCTTTTTCCGTTACTCTTTCTCTAATTTTTCAAGTTGGGAGATTAGGTTATTTCTTTGGTTAGTTTCTTGGTTTTGATATGGGCCTGTATTGCTATGAACCTTCCTTGTAGATATGCTTTTGCCAAGTCCAGGCATTTTGCAATGTTGTATCTTCTTTGTCATTTGTTTTGAAGTAGGTTATAATTTCTTCTTTAATTTCTTCGATTACCCATTCTTCATTTAGTAGCCTATTGTCCAGTCTACATGTTTTGGACACTCTTCTTGCTTTCTCTTCATTGTTAATTTCTAGTTTGATGCCTTTATGATCTGAGAAAAATGTTTGGTATAATTTCAATTTTTGTGTATTCAAATTTGCCTTGTGTCCTAATATGTGGTCAATTTTAGAGAGGAATCCACGTGCATTTGAAAAGATGGTGTATTCCTTTCCTTTGGGGTGCAGTGTCCTGTAGATATCTATTAGGTTCATTTGGTCTAGGTCTTCCTTTAAAGCTTTTGTGTCCTTGTTTAGTTTCTGTTTTGTTAATCTGTCCTTTGGTGAGAGTGGGGTGTTAAAGTCTCCTACTATGTACGTCTTTTCACCAATACTTGTTTTCAATTCTGCTAGTAGTTGTCTTATGGATCTTGGTGCTTCCTCATTTGGTGAATATATGTTGATAATTGCTATGTCTTTTTGGTGGGTTGAACCCGAGCCATTAGGTAGTGACCATCTTTATCCTTTGTCACCTTTTTTATTTTTAAATTTGCTTTGTCTGCTATGAGAACTACCCCTGCCTTTTTTTTTGGCGGGGGGGGGGGGGGGGGGGCGTTTGCTTGTAGGCTTGTTTTCCATCCTTTAACCTTCATTCTATGCTTATCTTTAGGGACTAGATGTGTGGTTCCTGGAGGCAGCATATTGTTGGGTTCTGTCTTTTGATTGATGAGTTTAGACTGTTGACATTTACAGTGATTATTGATGTTTGAGGTTCTAGTGCTGGGTTTCTGGCAGACATTTTAAGGTTCGGGGTTTATTTTTTTCCATACCCTTGCAAGACTGCTGTTTTTGGCCTCTGTGATATGGGTCTTTCTCACAGAGATGACATGGTGTCACACTGATGTTTCAATCTGAATTTTCATGGCAATAAATAATGGTGAATATTATTTTATATGCCTGTTGGCCATCTATATGTCTTCTTTGTAGAAGCACCTACTTAGCTCTTCTGCCCATTTTTTGATTGGATTGTTTTTCTTTTGTTTTTTGAGTAGTTTTAGTTCTTTGTGGATCTTGAATATCAGCCCCTTGTCAGATATATGGTAGGCAAATATTTTCTCCTATTCAGTAGAGCATCTCTTTGTTTTTGTGAGAGTTTAACTGTGCAAAGAGCTTCAGTCTTTTGTATGTGCATATCCCATTGTTCCAGTATTATTTGTTTGTGAATTGATATAATTTGCATACCATAATACTCTTTTAAAGTGTAAAATTTGCAGTTTTTAGTATATTTACAAAGTTGTGCAACCATTATCCCTATCTAATTCCAGAATATTTTCATCACCCCATAAAGAAACCCTGTAGCCATTACCAGTCACATCATAACCCCTCATAGCCCAGTAACCGCCGATCTGCTTTCTTTCTCCTTGGATTTGCCTCTTCTGGACTTCATGTATAATGTATAATAGAAATCACACAGTACATGGTGTTTAGTGTCTGTTCCCCCCCCCACTTAATACAATGTTTTCGAATGTCAGCCATGTTCTAGAGACCTGCCCATGATATCACATTATATTTGTCCTGTGTCTTTAGACTCCTCCTGGCAATGACTTTCTTAGACTTTCCTTGTTTTTGATGACCTTGGCAGTTTTGAGTACTGACCTGTTACATTGTAGACTGCCTCTCTATTGGGTTATGGGATTAGAAAAACCACAGAGGTTTTTCAGTACATCATATCAAGGATCCATACTATCAATCTGACTGATGACTTTGATGTTGATCTTGGTCACCTGACTGAAGCAGTATTTGTCAGTCTTTTCACTTTTTTTCCTTCACAGTTTTCCCCTGAATTAGTCTTGTTTATGTCCTTTCTATATTATCCTCTTTGGAAGGCAGCCCACACATAAGAAGTGGAGAGTTGGGCTCCCCTCCTTTGGATTGGAGCATCTACATAATTTACTTGCAATTTCTCTACATAAAATTTTTGTGAATTGTTAAATTACTCAACAATTTATTTGAATCAGTAGGACTCATGTATGCTTATTTATTCTTTCCTTTTCTTTTTTTAAATGTATGTGTTCATGGGTAGGAAATTCCCACTAAGCACTATCATTAATACAAAACTGATTTTTAACCAACTCTTGAGCAAGTCCATTCGAGTGACTATTATTTGCTAGCCATGTCTTGGGACTGAGCCAAAACTTAGACTGAGTGCCGTTTTAACATCCTGGCATGTCTATAACAAGGTTCTCTGGCATTTTCCCAACCAACTTCTCTTTCACAAGGTCCACAATAGATCTGCATTTAGTTCACATTTCTGTGACATTCAGCCAAGATCCAGGGTAAGAAGCATCAGGCAGCAGGGATCACCGCAGGAAGGCCCATTTCTGATGTTCACAACACACACTTTTAGTTTAATTTGGATCTGTTCTTGGGCCAGTTATAGCTGCAATGTTAAATGAAGCAGAGTAAACAGACATATCATTTGTAGACTATCTGGTTCACAGACAGGGTTATGTGTTTATATGCAGAGGAAGTGTGGAGAGAAGTGATGGAAGTGGAGAAAGAGAGATAGTAAATATTTGCAATAGTTGAGGTCTGGCTTACAATCTAGAAAGGACAAGTGACTTCAGGCGTATGATAACTTGAGAATTCTTAGTGGCACAAAACAGCAACAAAATATACTGTATTTGAAATGGATATGTCCTGGCCCATGTCTTTGTTTCTTGGTTCTGAAAGAAACTAAATTTGACCTTTGGCTCCAGGAAGACTGGCGCCCAGGACTGACTGGGGATGCTGCTGTCTCTTTGGTGAAGATGGTACCTCTGAGGCGCCCAGGGTTTGATGTTGTCACACCAACCCAGGTGTTCTGTGTTGTGCCCACTGCCTGTGGGCAAGGCCCTTAACTTCTCTGAGCCTTAGTTTCTTCATCAGTGAAATGGAACTGTAATGGTTGGATTACATGATTAATGGGTCCCTTCTAGATTTACTGGCTCATTTTAACCCACCTTTCATCATAAAATAGCCCGAAGAGAAACAAAGTCTGTATTTCCCTCCTTTCCCTTTTCCCTCTCTTCTCTCCTTTTCCCAGGTTACTCTTTCCAGTGTTTGGAATCCCCTTAAACTTTTAACTGGGACAATGCTGAAAAAGACACAGTGATCCTCATATCTGTTTTATAAGGTAGAATGACTGTTTAGCTAGTGAGGAAAGATGGCAAGAGACATGGCTTCCTGGGGCATGCCTAATTATGTTTTCATCTAGGGTACTTCCAGTTAACAAAACGTAGTTAACAATAAAATAGAAGCAGAGCAAATCCATTTGTACCCATTTGCATTCTCTTCACAGGGTGATGTCTAATTCTGGAAGCAATGGTAAAAAACTACAACAAAGAACTCTGTTGTGATTCAGTTGGTAAACAGCACACTCCAGTTCTGCTCAATATGCAAAGGTTGGGGGAGGGGTCAACACCATCAGATTGCTTGAGTCTCTTGGCAAAAGTTCAGTGAATTTTTCATTCATTTTGTACCTCAATCTTCTGAAATAGCTTTTCTGCTAAAAACATTCCAGAGGTTTTTTGGGGGGAAGTGGTGCATAGAGAAGGGAAGACAAAAAAATTACTGTTATAAGGCGGGGTGAAAAGCATCCCAGAATCCCCAAACCTGCCCACTCTAAATGGGTTCTGCCATCCGCTGCATCAAGACAAAACATACTCTAGTGTGCAAGACCTTTAGGGTAAAAGAATTTTAATGCAATTAGTGTGCAATGAATAGAAAGGATAGATACAATAGATTTTACACAAAACACCCAGTTACCCATCTTCTTATGGATAAATGCCCAGTCAAACAGGATTGGCCAAAGCAGGACCACCAAGACCCAAAGACTTGCTACAGGTACCTTCTGGTGAAACTCAGAGAAAAGGGGCAAAAGAGTCCAGACAACACTGGAAGGAAAAGAGTAAAATCAAAATCCATCTCCCCCAAATCCCTAGTACCAGTTCAAGGCTGAGAAGTAAGTGCAGATTCTTCACATCTGACTGTTCCATGTGCTCCTCCAGGTCTCCTTGCTTCCTTCCTTCTCTGTCTCCTCTCTAGCTTCTTCTTACTGCTCTGATCAACTTTTCCTTAGGGTGGAGCAGGAAACCTGGAACCTTCTCTTTCCGTGGGAACTAACTACCCTGTTACAAAATGATCTGGGATGACAGTCCCAGTGTAGTTTGTGCCTGGAGTTAGAAAGCCTAGTCAAGTTTCTCCAGGGTGACAGTGTAGTGTAGTGGGGAGGACCTACCTTAATTATCCAACTGATATTATCTCACATGATCATGAACATGAAAAAATATATGCTTTTAAAATGGCAGTAACTCATCTTGGCCAATGCCATGAGGAGACATGCTTCTTGGAAACAGAAATGTGTTTCAAACAAAGCAGGCAATGGTGGAGTGGGGCAGCCACTGTATTTAACAATGTTGAGACTTTGGGGATATACACCTCAATCTTGCCATAGTTGTTACTCCCTATAGAGGCAGACATGTACCCTGGAAGGAAGAGCCTCATGGGAGATTGCTGGGAGAAGACAGCCTTGGGGACTCAGACTGCAGTGTTAATTGAGGACCTATGATGAACAAGAGGGAAGAAGCACATGGCAATGGCTCAGGGAATGGCCACAGCCTGTTCCTATAACAAAAGTATTTTATATTCACACGCACACATGTACGCACGCACGCACACATACACCATTACCATCTCGCAGTCTTCCCTCTTAGTTTCCTAGTTCCTACTTTTCCATCCTTCCTAGATATCGTTAGTCCTCCCTACACAATCAAGAACACCTGTTGCATATTTATGTGTCTGGCAAACTTTGGCCACTGGGGTTCAACTAGATGTTGTGGAGGTTTTCCTTTGCTGACTTTAAATAGTGCATGGAAGGGGGAAGGTAAACTGGTTCAGGAAAGAAACTGTTGTGGAATATGATGCACTTAAAAAATTGTATATATATGTATATAACATATACTTATATAATATATACATATATATATATCCAAAAGGGCGGGTTTATTATAAAATGGGAGAGAGGAGTAAAGAACACTTGCACAGACACAAGTGGGGAGAAAGAGCCACTCTGAAAGGGACTGGCTTGCTATGAGAGGTTGTATGGGCACAGGCCCGCAGCCCTAAGGGGAGCAACCTCTATTGCTTTGATGCACTTTTCCCATTCGGTCCAACAGCCAAAGCTGGGTTGGATTTCTCATAAATTACCCTCTAAGGAAACAAAAGTATAGACAAAAGTGGCAAAAGTATAGAAAATTCAGAGAGGGGGGGGCAGGAGGAAAAGGGAGAGAGGGAGGGATATCTTATTGTTATTCTATGTATAAATGGGATGGTTTTAAAATTAAAAGTTTAAATTTTCAGCTGGGAGCATGGAGAGATGGCTTCAGCATTAACGTCTGCGTGAAAGGAGGAACATTCACAGCCAGCTGAGGTCAGCGACAGTTCCAGCAGCCTTGGGGTGCTCTTGAGGCTCCACATTGCACTTCCACAGTAAACAGCCAAGACAGCACTACCAGGCCTGTAGCAAAGGACCACATATCTCATTGAGAATTTCTTTAATAGTTTGCAAATCAGCACATTTCCACCCACACATCATTTAACATGGAGTGAATCCAGTTCAATAAATGTCAAATTAATTAATGGCTGGAGTCCAATCAGGAGTAAAAATGGGGCTGACTTTGGCCTTGTCAGTGTTCAGGGTCATCTATTAAACATGTAAAGATGTGTCATTTCAGCTTGACTGTCCCTTCTGGAGCCTAAATGCTTCCAGACAGATTCGATGCTGAGGTCTCCACCAGACTTTCTCCACTGAAGTGATTCTCAAAGTTTGGAAGATTCTTCAAGCAGTTTTTATTTCCTCTCCATTGTAGCATTTCTAGCCCAGATATCCTTATTACTGGCCACAAGAATTTATGAGACGCATTCAAAACTGCATAATTCTATTTTAAATGTCACTGCAATCATGGTTCTGATATATTTTAACACACAAGGGTTTTATTGTATAAAAGTTTGTGCTCATTTGCATCTTCAGGATGATGAAGTTCAGCTCTAAAATAAGCATCTAAAGGAGGGAAAACAATGTGCTAGCTGCCTCTTAGGGGTAATTCTGGCATCCATCTCTCCTTACTAGTTGCTCTGATGTTTGAGCCATGAAAAGCAGTTGTAACCATTATATCCATGCGATTTATGCATAGATTTATAAACACTGCATCATACAGGCAGAGGAGAAATACTGTTTAGGTGACAAACATGTCCCTCTTGTGCTGGCTTCTGAAGTGAGATCCAGGCCCTGGGTCCTGCATGCATGGTCTGGGGGTTTCACTGCTCAGTTCCATTTCGCAGACCTTTACCCTCTCTCATTCTCTCATTTTCAAACGGGTAAGCAGGCCATGCAAGGATCATCTACTTCCTCCTTGTGTTGGGCTTAAAGGAATTCTTTTTTTTTTTGGATTACACACACATATATGTTTTACATAATTATATTCCCAAGGGTCCAAGGGTTCTCTGATCACCTTGTCTGCCCGCGCCACCTGCCCCCCACCATGAAAACCATTATCTTAATCTCCTCCTCCTTAATGTCCCTATCCTGATTTTTATGACCCCCCCTCCTTTGACAGTTAGTTTTAAATTTTACTTGCCTTAAAGGAATTCTTATTGACCAAGGAGTTCTATGCAAGTCTTTTTGGTGCAAGTCCATCTATATGATAGGTACTTAATATCATTGAATGTTGCTCAGCTGTGTTTTGTGGGCTTCCCCACTGGGGTACCTGTGCTCTTATTTGGGGTACGGAAGAAATATTCTTTTACTGTGGTAATCTTTGACTTTGCTGGTTTTGACTGTTAAGTATTTTTGGTTTTTGTCATACTCACCTACCCCTTTCCTCCCACCACCTGGGTTTTTGATAAGTGCCTTTAAAGTTTCCAGGCTTCCTGTGGATTTGTTTTCTCATTTTTTAAATCTTATGACTATTATTCTTTTTTTCCCTCCCCTCCTCTTCTAACACTGATATGTATGCAATATCCTTAGGTTGCTCTCTCCCTGTGGCTATAAGGAAGAGATGGGGTAGAGCTGAAAATACAATAAATTGACATTTATTATACTCACATCTGTTATTCTCACAGACTTTAGATGTAATTTAATCTTACAAATGCTTATATATAACATTATTTATAATAATAGCCAGTATTTATTGAGCATTCACCACCTTACTAAGATTAGGTGTTTTCTATATGATTTGGTCTAGACAAGGTGAGGCCTGCCTCCCCGCGTAGTCTCTGAAGTACCCTGATCAGCCCCTAGATTACTAATCAAGATGTGACTGTATGGATGTACTTTGTGGATCAGTGCTCCAGCTTCCCAACAGACTCACCTTTTCTGCCTTACTTGATCATGCTTACTTGGGCCTTTTCATGTTTAAACATTTTCTACCCTTGTACACGTTTTGTCAAGCTTACTGCTAGGTATTTCTTTTTTTGTTGTTGTTGTTACTACTTAAATTAAAACTCTTTCCTCCATACGCATCTACTTCTAACCAGTCACTCACCAACACAAATGACTGATTTCATATATTTATTTTTGTCCCCATGAGGGTAATGGATTCATCGTGGACAGTGACTTATCAGTTGATTTTCTTGGGTTTTGTAGATACAGAGTAACATCTTCAAATAAAAAAAAATTAACCTTCCCTTTTTGTTTTTCATACTTTCAATTTCTTACACTTTTCTGGCTCTTTTAGCTAGTACATCCACAATTATATTAAATAATGTTGGTGACAATGAGCATACCTGCTTCTTCTTGCTTTGATCGGGACCACGTGATGTAATTATTTCTCACTTTTCCTTCTATTTTTCTCTCTCACCTCCCTCCTTTCCTCCCTTCTTCTCTCCCTTCCTGCCTCCCTCCCTCCCTCCTACTTTCTATCTCCCTTTCCATGAGTCTTAAAATACAGTGAAGGAATTGTGATTTTCTAGTCATTATCATTAACAACTGTGCCTGTGTTAATGAGTGCTCAATAAGTATTTGTTAGGAGAATGAATATATCAATAAATGAAAATTATTTTTACATACGAATGTCATATTTTGATAGGGGAAATGATAGGCCTCCTTGTTAACTTGGGGCAGTAAACAGGGTGGAAGGAAGTTTCTGGGAGGGTCTTTTTAGAAGAACAAGGAATATTTCAGTTTGAAAAAGAAATTTTAGAGATAGATTCTAATAATCTCCAAACATAGGAAGTTCAATCTGATGGGAGAATTGTCTCTGTCTCTCTCTGTCTCTGTCTCTCCTTTCTTTTTCTTTCTGTTATAAGAATCACCTGGAGAGCTTATTGAAAATCCAGAATCTCAGGTTCTTCCCTGGGCTTCCATACACTGGGTGTAGAGCAGAATGAGGGAAGATGGTTTTTTGGGTGTTTCACTTAGATTTTTAAATAAATGCTCCATGTTTATGCTTTATGTTAGGAAAAGCTAGTAAATGACATTTTATTCGATATAGTGCTGTTTCTGAAGAAAAACTAGAACTTGACTGGAATTAGAGAAAAGCACACTTTGAGTCAGTGTAAGGAAAGTGTTTCAAACTGGAAACACACCAAAGAGGATGAGGTACCTCCCTGGGGGCACCCAGCAGGAAACACACCAAAGAGGATGAGGTGCCTCCCTGGGGGCACCCAGCAGGTCCAGCAACCTCCTGGGGCCAGTCTCACAGTGGCCTTTGCAGGAAGTGAATGAGATCCACACAAAAGTGGCTAAAATCTTGGGTTCAAGAAAATGCAGTCTTTTAAATGCTGGGGGCTATGAGTTGTTGCAAGAGTGGGGAAAGGCAGGAAACAACAATAATAAAAACAACCAAACAAAACCACACATACACAAATCAAGGAAGCTTGGGATGGTAGAGGGGAAGGAAGCAAAACAGTAGCTATAATTAAGTTCTCATAAATGTTCAGAACAGAGGAAACCTGACATTTAAAAAAATGTCATTGATGTATAGCTTCACATTAGTTTCGGATGTACAACATAATGAGTCAGTATCTGTGTATATTGTGAAATGCCCACCGCAATCTAGCATTTTTAAGACACACAGAGTCATAGGACAATCAATGAGGTTGATGAAGAAGCTTCAGTTTCAGTTCTTCACTGATTGTCCAGAAGTGCAAGGACCTTAGCCATTAGTTGGCAGAACCATTTTGCACTTGCAAATGAAAACTTATAAGGAAATGGATCATGAAGCACTGGTTTCAGTGCTATGGGAACATGAACTGGCTAAAGCCTGTTCCCCAGGCAGTCTTAGAGCAGCGGAAGTTATGAAGCAGCTCTGACTTCCAGGAGGTAGCAGGTTGGTAGCAGAGGGTTTGGCTTCCTTGCAGATGATGGTAGAGACTGCTGTGGAAATGACTGGTTCTAGAAAATTTCCCTAGGTTGGCCTGAGAAAGGCTCAGAGCAGCAAGGGTGACATATCACTGTTTCCAATGTTTAAGTTACATACATATGATGTATTCTTTCATTCTCCCCCAAATCCTAATCGACAGACTTAATCACTCCTATTTTACAGGTGTTGAGCGATTATACAACTGGCCTAAAATAACACAATCATTCACTTAACAAAAATTCACTGAGAACTTTCTAGGGGTTAGTAAATGAAGATGCCAGATTTGAACTCATATGTAACCTCAAATCCTTTCCACTTCTTTTTAACAAAGGGTTGATTTTAATAGCAGATTGAGTTTAATTACAGAGCAATAGGAAAAATCCCAACAAAAGAAAGATTGGTGATTTTTCAAAAGGTCACCAAAAAATCCATACAAATGGGTTTAAAGGACACAAATACGTTGTCAAATTTCAAGGACATTTGAATAAAAGAAATGCAGAAAAAAAATGGCCTTCAATTGGAGGGCCTTATTAATCATAGTAAAACATGAAATAAAATATACAGAACTCATACTTAGTTACTGACTTCAAATTGTTTTCTTTTCCCCCATAAAATTTTATTGTCTTGTTTGTGTACATCACTCATGTTTGCAAAGTCACTGCTCCCCATAGGCATGGTTATGATTCCTCTCCACTCCATGTCCCTTACCCTAGTCACCCTACCCCAACAGCTCCCCCCCCATTACTCAAGTTCCTCTCTCACTGCCAGTTGTTGGTCAATGTTTAGCCCATTGGTCTCTTTGTTTTCTTTTCTGGGGGTAGTGTCCTTTTCCTGGTGTACCTGTATTCATGGGACACTGCAGACCAGGCTGACCAGATCTCCAGGAATAACCTTGAGGCATGTGACCCATCTGAGCATGTCGGAAAACCTCCTACAGGCCAGCTGTGTGGAGTGGCTCTCCGGGTTTCTTCATTGTGGCATTTTCTGTGGTAGAGGAGACCATCTCTTTTTCTCCAGATCCTTATGATCTCTGGTTTCAGTGTCTCCTTGCTCTTACTGGCTGTCTCTTTCATTCATTCTGATGTCTGTCCCATGGTACTGCTTCCTAGCTTTATAGCTTTGGCATCTAACATTGGGAGACCATTTCCCAGTTGCTGGTGGCAAAAAGATCCTAGGTAGGGGCAGACCTCAGCAGATGGTTGGTCTGGCTCATCTCCTCTTTCATGGTCTGTGGTTCACCGTGAGGTTGCTGCCACCACTCTGTGGCTTTCCTCCCCCACTGGGAAAGGGGGGCTTCTTGCTCACACTGAAAATGTGTCTGGACAGGGAGTTTAGCCCCCAGCACCAGAGATGTTGTAGGTGTTACTCTATGACACGTCTTCGCTGTAGTTGGTCTTAATCTTGTATCTTGAGGTTCTGACCATCATCCTTTTGAGTGGGTGATGGGTATATTCAGGGCCTTTATTTCTTTCTCTCTCTCCTTTAGTACATTTGTGGCTGAATTGTTTTTTCTTGTTCTTAATGAGAACTGACTGAGGTGGGTGTGAACCAGAAGGGGAGACCCTCCCCTCATTGCCCCTGCTCCAGCAAAAGACCTGCTCCCCATCCTGACGAACCCAAAGGAGGTCAGGGCAGAGCCCCAGGGCTTCAACAGGGCCACCAGATCACCTTAGCTTCCCCTGAAGGGCAGGCCTCACCTACTCCCGCCCCATGCCCTCTACTCAAGAGAGTGTGAGGACCCCTAATACCTTCTCTGCAGGTTGAGCTGCCTGAGAGAAGACCAACTCCTGAAATTGTCCTTTTATACACTTTTCCTATCAATTCCTCTGTCTGACCTTACATAATGTATTACCCATAAGGGGGAGTCTAGAAAAATACCAGAAATAGAGTACAGAGAACTTGGAAAAGAAGCCCCACAAAGTTGCTGGGTTTATCCAAAGCTGTGTGCACACAGATCTGACCCTAACCAGCATATCATAGACTTGAGAAGTGACATACTAGATAGGCCACCACCAAAGTCCTAGAATGGCCACTGGGTGGCACATGTAGTGAACAGATCTTACTGGTGCAGGAAAGGATTTGAAAAGAGAATTGACCTGGAATTATTTTTCACAGAAAGTTGGTCCTAACTTGATGCATAAAGGGAAACAAATAAGCAAACAAACTAGACTTTATCATACTGAAGTTTTCTGTACAGTGAAAGAAACTATTATCAAAACAAAAAATCATGACAAAAGGAAGATATTTGCAAAATTATACATATGACAACAGCTGCTATCCAAAATATTTAAAAACTCATAAAACTTAACAACATAAAAATAAAAAAATGCAATTTAGAGAAGATCAGAGTAGCTTAATAGACACATCTTCAATGAAGGTGACCAATGGGTCCATGAAAAGATGTTCATCATTTCTCATTATTAGGTACGTGCAAATCAAAATAACAATAAACTATCACTTTTTACTTGTGAGAATGGCTGTTATTCAAACAACAAGAAAACACAAGTATTAAAAAGGAGGTTGAGAAAAGAAATTCTTGTATACTACTGGTGGGAATGTAAATTGGTGCTGCCATGATGATTTCTTAAAACTTAAAAATAGCAATTATATATGCCCCAGTTATTCCACTTCTGGGTTTTTAGTGAATGAATACAAAACCAACTAATTTAAGAAACATTTGCATCTCTATATTTCTTGGATCATCATTTAGAATGACCAAGGATTGGGAACAACCTTGGCATGCATTAAAAGATGTTCACATCTTTTAAATATATACACACATCATAAAATAAAAAATATATACATATATTTTATACATACATCATACTTACACACCTATACACACAATGAGAATACTACTCAGCTACATAAAAAATTAAAATTCTGTCATTTGTAACAACATGGATGGAACTCAAGGGTATCAATTATGCTTAGTAGAAAAAATCAGAGGGAGAATGACAAGCACCATATGATTTCACTTATTGTGATATATGAAGTTCATCAAATGAATGAACTAAATAAAACCACAGTAAATTTTAGACTATAAGACCAAATTAGTGGTTACCAGAAGAGAAGGAAGGGTTAGAGGCTAATCCCCTGGGTACCTCCATTAGCATTGCTGATACATGCATTGATAAAGGAGTTACTTCCCTCTTGCTTTAGAATTATAAATTTCAAGATTAGAATTCAAGGGGAGGAGAAGGAAAAAGGTTTTTGTGATGTGTGCTCATTGACAGAACTCCCTCCTAAGTCCTGACTTGGTGTTGAGGGGGAGGAGAGAAGTGATGGTGTTATATATATATATATATATATATATGTTTATGAAGATGAGGAAGAAGAATCAGCTATTTGAAGATTGAACAGTTTTGGAAGAAGGAGAAGAACGTGAGCTGTGTCCTCATGGCTATGACGTGGGTCCCGTGGCCTTCAGCCAGCTCAGGTTAGTAAACTCATGACCTCAGCATGTGTAAGTTGTGTGTGTGCTGAAGGAGTCTGGAGATTTGAACTCCAGGTTGGAGTTTGTCATATCTGGTTGACTTAAATGTTTTTGAAGAGGCCATGAGTAGGTCTGAGATGGACTTGCTGTTGGAGTTTTTCTACTGCCTAAAGTCGAGAGAATGCCAAAGGAGAAAAAGAAGAACATCACGCCTTCGACTGCATGCTTGGAGAAAGTTGGAACATGCCAAAAGAAGAGAAGGATGCCCTGTGTTTGGAACACGTGCTGCTCAGATTGACTGGACATGTGGTGAGGTGATTAGAGACTAAATGACAGAGTTTGGACAATGGTGGGGTAGTCAGGGTTTCTCACATGTTTATCTTATAAAAAAAAATACCTGATGTCTAAATCAAATAGTGCTAAATCCTGGTAAGGCAAAAATATCAATGTTTTCTATAAATTTTAACACGACTTGAAGTCTCATGATATAATATCCAAAATGTCCAGGACAGAATCCAAAATTATGTGGCACACTATAAACCATAAGTATCTCAATTTTTATGGAAAAAGTTAGTTGACAGACACTAAACCTGCACTACCTTCCATGTTGAGATTTCTTGACAAGGACTTTAAATATTAGAAGTTGCTTCAGGAAGTAAGAGTGTTCTATCTGTAAATGAATGAAATAATAGAAATTCTCAACAAAGATACATAAGATTAAAGGAAAAGGAATGGAAATTTTAGAAACAACACAATAAATGAAATAAAAATTGAATTACATGAATTCAAAAGAAGAATGGGAATGATAAGAAGAGAGACAATGAACTTGCAGATCAATAAAGTAATCCAATGTGAATTAGAGAGAAAAAGATTGGGGAGGAAACTTAGGAACTCATGATATGATACCAAAGGTCAAACATTTGTGGTCTCTGAATTGCGGAATTTGAGGAGAAAAGGGTGTGATGCAGAAAAAGTACTTGAAGAAATAGATGCTGAAATGTCCCAAATTTCTCAGAAGACATAAACCTACAGATTCATGCAGCTCAGGCTACATCACACAAGAGACACAGAAGAAATCTATGTGTGGGTACATCGAATTTACTGCTGCAAACTGAAGACAAGGGGGAAGAATCCTAAAGCAGTCAGAGAAAAACACATTACAGTTAGTGGGAAACCATTTAATGACCGTGGATTTCTCATCAAAAAACCAGATGTCAGAAAGAAGTAAAAGGGTATTTTTAAAGTGCTGAAAGAAAATGTCAAACCAGAACTGCATTCCTGGGATAAAGCAAACTTGTTCATGAGATAGTCTTGTTTTTTACTTTGCTAGACTTCCTTTGCTTATATTTTATTTTTCCATTTTTTTAAATGAGAGAGGTTGGCTTATACATATTTTTTCTTAGGTATTTTCTTTGTCAGTTTTGGGTTTCAAAATTATATTAGCCTTATAACACAAACAGGAAAGATTTTTCTCTTTTTCTACACTTAGCAACAGCCTACATAAGATTATTTGTATTTAAATTTGTCTGACAGGATTAGCTAGGAAGGTTTCTGGGGCTCAATTATTTTCTTTGTTGAATTTAAAAGTTGATTACATTTCTGTAATGGTTTTAGGATGTTCAGTGTTTTTATTTCTTTTTAAATCAATTTTGGTAAATTGTGTTTTTATAAATATTTACTCATCTAAATTCTCAAATATTTTGGCACAACGTTGTTTATAATATCCTTATAACATTTAAAGACTGTGTGATCTAGCAACACTTTTTAATATTGTTTATTTAAATCTTTTTTTTAAAGTCTTTCCAGAGATACTTCAGTTTTATGAGTCTTCAAGATAATAGTTTCTGGTTTTCATTCTATTTGCCATTTCAAATTTCTGTTTTTATCATTATTTTTTCTTTCCATTGCCTTTGAGATTATTTTGCTAACCTTTTTCTAAATCTTTCTCTCATTTTCTAAGTATTGCTCAATAAATTCCAGTTTTGTATATTTCATACTTAAATGCATGTAAGAATGTAACTATCCCTGTGAACTATTTTTACTTACTCCTTAATTTTGAATTTGTAGTGTTATTTTTATGATCATTCATTTTTGAATAGTTCCAGTTTTCTTCAGGATGAGAAAAACTATAGCACTTTTGACTACAAGTGTGGTATCTAGTGTTTTACTTATTGATACTAACCCTATCAACTACATGAACTTGGGTAAATGACTTCACTCCTTGGGGACGTTGACCCCTTCATAGAAATGGGAGAACACAATAATGTCTACTTCAGGAGGATTTTTTTTCTTTATATATAAATTTCACATCATTGTATTTCCAGGGATTCCGTCCCCCCCCCCCCAATCTCAGGGGGATTTTGACACAGATAGAGCCTGATACACAGTAGAAGCAATGTAACTGCAAGCTCTTTTGTGTTAGCTTTATTTCTTTTTAATTCATTTGTTGCAGTTCCTTAATTTCAAATTTCTAATCATTTACACTTTATTTTCAGACATTGATCAGAGGACATTTTCTGTTTGATTTCAATTAGTATGAGACTTAGTAAACAGTAAATTCTGGAAATGCACATGCACATCTTTGAGAAGACATTCTGCTGTGTAAAGTACAGTATTATACTTAATTATTGTGTCAAGTCAGTATCCCCTCAGGGAAATGGGCCATGCTAGGTATTTCAGACAGAGAGAATTTAATGCAGGAAATTGTTTACAAATTCATTAAAAGTGTTAGAAAAGTGGGGAGGCAGGGAGGAGGGTTGCTTAGTAAATGCAGGAAGCAATTGACAGTTCCCTTACCCCAAAGAGAAAAGTTATAATGGCTTTATCCAGGGCCTGGGATGCCTGTACATCTGAGGGTGAGAGAGCCACTATTGCTTAGAAGCATTGCTGCTGTGTGTGCAAAATAGAAACAGACAGAGTGACAGATGTAGAAGCCCAGCAAGCTGAAGTCACATGGATTGCTACTGCTGTTGCTGAAGTTCCGCTCAGCAACTGAAAAAAGAAAAAGGGCTGCTATTTTTTTGCCTTAAAATTGGCAGTGTCTCTCATTGGCAAAAAATAAGCTGAAATCAATTAAAAAGGAATCTGAAAACTGTGTTTGGAGGATTTAAGCCTGTTTTGAGACAAAGTAGTGTTCAGAATGCCTGGAATGAAGGGCAGAAGCTAAATGACTGACAATGCAAATGTCTTATTTAAGTCTTTTATGTCTATTGATTTTTTTTTTTTGTTCTGCTTGTTTTATCAATTATTGAGATAGTGGATTGGTATATTTCTTCTTGTACTTTTGACAATTTTTCTCCTTAAATATTTTGGGGCTGTATTATAGGATGCATACACATTTAATATTTTTAGAGCTTCCTGGGAAATCGAATCTTTTAAAAAAATTATGAAGTGACCCTCTATATCACAAGTAAACATTTTTGTCTTAAAGTTCATTAATATGGCATTATAGTTTGTCTTAAGTCAAGTTCCTTAAGACAAAAACAGAAACAGATTCTGATGTAAACTTTACCATTTTACCCATTTTGAAGTGTACGGTTCATCAGTGTATGTATATTTATGCTGATACTGCAACCATCATTGCTAGATTTTTTTTTCTTTTTTTTTCAGATTCCTCTGTAAGAATAATAAGAATACTTCTTTTTGCTGAGAGTTATCATAAATGTATATTAAATTGTGTCAGATGTTCTTTCTGCATCTGTGAGATCATCATCATGTTTTTTCTGTTAATTTAATAAACCATACTGATTTATTTAGAATATTCAAATTATTTTTGGCTAAATGCCACTGGATTATTATGGTAGCTTGCATTTTATAGGCTGATGAGGTCAGTTTATATTTTGTTAAGGATTTTTGAGTTTATGTTCATGAATGGCATTGCTCTGTACAGTCCCTTTAACATTTTCTTGGGGGAGGTTTGCTCTGATTATGATTGTGTCATAAGATAAGCTGGCAAATGTTTTTTGCATTATTTAGAAGAATTTCTGTAAGATTAGAGTTATTTCTGAAATATTGCATAGAATTCAGTTAATCCATCTGAATCTGGAGAGTTCTTTGTGGAACAGTTTGTAACTATAAATTCAGTTTCTTTAGCAGATTTTCTATTTCTTATTATTTTTTTTGTAATTTATATATATAATTGGTGTAAAGTCTTTTCCAGTACTCACTTATCCTTCTAATGTTTGTATTTACATCCTGATACTACGTTTTTAAGTTCTCTCATATTATCTGTTTTGTTTATTCATTCTTGCTAGTACTTATCCATTTTCTCTATTTTTAAAATAACCAACTTTTGACTTTAAATTTTTATTACATTTTTTAAATTTTCAATATTAAATTATAGTTCTCATCTGTATCATTTCTTTCCTAATACTTGTTTTTTGGGTTTGTTTTGCTCTTGTCTACTACTTAACTTTAAAGATAATATTGTATTTTCAAAATTATTCAATTAAAAATATTGCCTACAGGGCAGAAAGTCTATACTGTCAAAACAGCAGGATGTATAACAATAGTATTTCATTAAAAAAAATTAAAAATATTGCCTGGTTTCTTTTGTGATTTCTTCTTTGACCTCTGGGTCATTGAGAAGTATGACTTATAGTTTTTGAAATGTATACTTTTTACAGGTATCTTTGTGTTCATTGAAATCCATTGTGAGCAGAGCATAAACTATCATTTTAATATCTTGAATATTTTTGAGATTATTTTATGACACATCAGGTGGCCTATTTTGGAGGAAGTTCATTTGCATATACAGATAATTTTTGGTCTTATGATCTATAAAGTCAGTTGGATTGAGTTAGTGATAGTGTTTATATTTCTGTATTCTTATTGATTTGAAAAACCTACTTGATCTGTCTGTTATTGAAAGAGTATTAAATCTTCCAACCATGATTGTGAACATCTATTTCTCCTTTTACCTGTCAAGCTAGCTTCCTGCATTCTGAAACATTATAAAGTATAATTTAGGCTTGCTATATTTTCCTGATGAGTGGAACTTTTTATCTCTATAAAATGTCCCTCTTTGTCTCTGGTCCTTATGGTTTTTTTCCTCCCTTCTACTTAGTAACAAGGTTCAAGACAACTGATTTTCCCCATGGTCTCCTGACTGTGGAAACAGGATAGTAACCCCTTAAACTAATGTCTTAGTCAGTTGGGGTTTTAGATCTGTAACTAGTAGGTACACCCTGCCATGTTTTTTTTCCAGGTGGAGAAAGATGAAAGAGAAATGGCAACTTGGGGGAATGAACCAACCCAGCTGACCACATGCTTGAGATCCCTAAGAGACAAAATACAAACAAACAAAAAAATAAGTGGAGACAAGTTTTGAGCCTTGTCTCTATAGTAAGTGCACCCCCAAATACTTCATATGTACTAACAAATTTAATATTTGTAAAGCTATAACATGAGAATAATGTTCTCACCTATAGTTAAGAAACTGAGGTTCAGACAAGTTCAATTACTTGTGTTGCTAACAGTGGCAGGATGTGACCTAAGCAGCAATGGTCCAGTCCCCGTCATGCACCACTGTGGACATACGGGCACTTGAGAGCGCAGGCAAGCTGTCAGATTTTAAATGTCAGATGCACATCTCAACACAATACTTAACTGCTCAAATCCTTTCAGACTTGTGGTTCTTAGGTTAAAGACGAAAATCGTTTACCTGTCTCTTGAAGATTTAGTGTCTACTCATGTCTCATTTGAGTTTCTCCCTTAGTCCACCTAATTCATACTGATAATCTCTAAGTATATCAGATCCTAAGTCTGAACTACCCCTCTACCTTTGCCTCATTGTCTTTCAAGTTTCAAATATTCCTTCTCTAGGAACTTCCTCTGATACTCCTTTGTTAGATTCTCCAGCCTAACAAATTCCTAGCACTTTCTAATGCTGATTATGCTCGGAACTATGGCTTCTCTTTCAGACTGTAAACTCATTAAGGCCGGAATGGTGACTGTCTTATTCAAAACTGAGCACCTACTGCCTAGCAGAGCATTTGACACATAGAAGCTCTATAGTGAATATTTTTTAACTGCTTGCATAAATCCCAGATGTAATATTGGCATCTCTGCAACACAGTGCTCTCTTTAGACCCATTGTCTCTGAGAACTTGTGATGTCTTATAAACACTTCAGGTACTTTATAAGGCTCACATTCAAGACTTCATTTACTGTCTGAAAATTAGATCATCATTCTTCTGAGATCAACCCTCAGGAAATGAGATTTCTGGTTCTTTTTGTTTATGAAAGTTAGAGAAGCATTTCTTTTGGTATTTTGACCTTAGAGATGTCATCCCATCTGGACTCTACAAATGTAGTTATGTATATTTATGAGGGGGGAAAAGTGGCCAAATCTGTGAAACAACCCTTTTTTAGACACCAAATAAATTTGTATTAACCAATGAGAAAGATGTAGGGAATATTACTTATCTATAGCTGGATTTAAAATATAAAATGAATGCCAGCAAATCCCCTATGTCTCAAAATATTTCCTTGATGCTGCCTCAAGTTCCACCTGTAACTTTTGTTTATTTTGGATATTATCTCATAATTTAAAATGTAAGTATCACTAGGGATTGAAAGGGCAAAGCTAAATTAAAGGAGGTGGAATGAGAGTAATTTTTAGTACTCTTTTCTTTGATTTTTTTCCCCACAATTTTGTGTGAATGAGTAAATCAAATTTTCAAACTGACAGTAAGTTGAGAATAGACTGCACGAGGAAAAAAGAGAAAAAAGGGAGGAATGTTAACTGAAAATAAGGTCTCAACAATAAACAATAAAGAGTTCATTAGGTAATCAAAGTGAGGATTTGAACCTGGAACAATCCAAAGGTTTTACTCTGTGAGAGCTGTCCTAAGACACAATTTGAATATATAGGCAAGAACAGTGAATCAGTGGCATTAAGAAGGTAATTATTCCTGATAGGAGGGACTTCTAGTTCAAAGTTGTCCTAACCTAAAGCTATACTGAAGTTAGAGGAAGGGGGTGCAATATTTAACTCTTTCCTTGCTAATGAATTCATTGAAGAAGTGGAAAGACAGGACATCTCCTTCCCCATTGTAAAACTTTGGGGAGTTTACCCTTTGGTGATAGATTTCTGCATATAGAATGGAACTTGTGAAGATGATTTTGTTCAAAGTAAGTCTGAAGGAAAAAAATAACGGGATGGCTTCACTTTCTATGCAGAATAGAGAAACCAAAGGATCAGGAAAAAGACAAAACTTACAAGATGACCATAGATCTGAGGCCTACAGCAAGAGTGAGAGGGTGGGAGGGACAGAGTTCAAAACAGAGGAGGCAAAAGCTCAAGGGACTATGGTGATGATTCATGGTTGCTATGGGGATGGGAGAACTATAGGAATGACAACTGAGGGGAGAAATCAAATATTGTTCAAAAATTGAGTATGTAAGGAGGGATGGGGGAGATGGCTTTGCTCTCTTATCTAATAGATCAGGGATAAGGTGTCCTCAATTTTTTGCAATATGTTTACAGTAGTCAATCCAGGGAGATCCTTTTGGGGGATAGAATGCAGAAAGGTAAGAACCAGGTGAGCAGGAACTGGCAGACTTCCGGGGAACTCAGAGAGCATCGTGCTGGGCAGGAAGGAAATATTCATAAAGAAAGTGCATCTTGTTCATACTGTTTCCAGAGACAGATTTACCTTTTTCATTCAGCTTCATACAGCTTTGCTGGATGATCTGCGTCTACCTCTATCTTACCTCTTTTAATTTGAAATAAGGGGTTAAAAAAAGAGGGCAGTTGAAGTATGTTGCCATGCAATAAAAAGTGTGATTTAAAGTTTTGATACATGAGTTCATCCGTGAAATCACCACTATAAAAAATTAACAGATCTACCAACCACAAAATTTCCATAGTAAAACCTTCCTCCTACCCTTTCCTGCCTTCTACTCATAGGCAACTAATGATCTGCTTTCTGTCACTGTAGATGAGTTTGTATTTGATTGACTTCTATATAAATGGAATCATGCTGTATTATTCCTTCTACTTGGAATAATTATTTTGAGATTCATGACATTAGTCAGGAGGAAAAATACTGATGATCTCACTTATATGTGGAATATAGATAGATCAAACAAAAGGACTAGAAATAGTCAAAACTAACAAGTTGACCATGGAAATGAAACATTCAACAAGAGGGAAGGGGTGAAGCAGAGGAAGAAGGGACACAAAGAAATGCGGTGATTGGTCATAGGTAATATGGTGGTGGGAGAACGATAAGGACTGTAATTAATAATGTAAAAATTGTTAAATAAATTCAAAAAGTCATTTTTGAGATTCACCATTTGCATGTGCTAAATAGCACATTACTTTTTTTTATTTCATTATATGGAATTGCCACAAGTTGTTTACTCAGTCCCCTACTAATGAACATTTGGATGTGTCTAGTTTGGATTGTTATGTAGTCTTACCATCAAACTAGAAAGAGCATATGTGTTTAGTTCTTTTGGCTAAGTGCCAAAGTCTGTAATAGGCAGATTATATGGCAGGTGTATGTTAACATTTGAAGAAACGTCAAACTTTTTCCAAAGTGACTACTGTTTTACATGCAAGCTTTCCAGTCTTTTTAATCTTTGCCAACCTTTGGTACTGTCACACATTTTAATTTCAGTTATTGTAATTAATGCATAATAGTAGACCTTGTGGCTTTAATTTGCATTTCTCTCAAGACAGATATCCATGTCTTTTTATTTGCCACCTATATACCTTCTTTGATGACTTAGATAATCAAATCCTTTGCTCATTAAAAAAAATCAGGTTGTTCTCCTACTTTTACATTTTGAGAGTTCTTTATATACCTTGGATCTATGTCCTTTATCAAATCATGCTCTGGAAATATTTATTCTCAATCTTTCAGTAGTGTTTTTGTTCTCAGCAGTACCTTTCAAAGACAGCAACATGACACAAACATAGCTGGGCTTGTTAGAAATGCAGAATCTCATTGAATCTCATTGAACCAGAACTGTGGGGTCAGAGTCCATGTTTAATAAGGGAAGACCTGGTAGGGATCCATTTCATAGAGGGAGAACATGTGATCCAGAAGCTGAAGGGCAAGTAGGATATTTTGAGGTGTACACTTCTGAGGTAGGAAGAACAAGTGCAAAAGGCTGAAGGTGACAGAGCAAGCCTGAGAAGGTGAAGCTGGAATCACATTGGCATAGTTAAGATGCTCAGGCTGCAATGGGGTAGAGAAATCTGTGCAAATGATGGATAGTTTGTATCCAAAATGCAGTGACTTAATTTTGTTTAGGATCTTTTTTAAAGAAACCTATTACAAAAAGACATTTTGACCCAATTGAAAATTTGAATATAGAGTGGGTATTAGTACCACTTGCTATGAAAATTGCTGTTTGTGTAAGAAAATGTATTATCGGTACATACGGAAAGATTTAGTGAAATGACCTGATGACAAAAGTTTGCTTGAAAATACATTCACAAAAAGGTAGGGTGAATAAAAAGGGAATAGGTGAAGTCAGTGGGAAGAGTGAATGATTGTTGAATCAGGGGGATGGGTACATGGAATTCATTATATTCTACTTTCTTTTGTGTATTTTTGAAAACTTTAATAAAAAGTCAAAAAAGAATTTGGATTTCATCAAATCTCTTATCTTTGCTTTTATGTGGAGTTCAGCTCATGATTAAACTACCCCAAGAGCTATGCACAAAGCAATATTTCCCATCTTTGAAGACAATTCAGAAGTCCTTGACAGAAGGTCACTTTGAGTTCAGTGAATCTACATGCATTTTCCATTATTGGCAAGAGTTGAAAAACAATGACTTTGTGAGGGCTTTATTTCATTCCTTTAACCAGCTGCATCTGAGCCAGAGAGGGTGACTTCTGTGCAGACCCTACCTCAAGGAACCCCTTGATATAGGCCCAGCCCAGCCTGTTGCCTGGTAGGCAGTATTATACAGTGGGCATAGAGGAGTTTGCACTTTGTAGCCCTGGCCTGAGGATCATATATATATGTATGATCATATATATATATATGATATATCATACACACACACGTATATATATATACACACACATACACACACACACACACATATATATATATGCAAGAGTGGCCTCTGATGAGGAGGCTATAGATTTCCAGTGAGGACCATTTATTGCCTTGCTGAAAGGATCAGTAAGAAGGAAATAAGGACAGGGAAAAGGGGATGACTTTGACTACCTCTGTTGTCTTGAGAATGCTACTAGATCTCTTTACATCTCATTTGGTTGACTCAATTGGGTTGTTGTGAAGACTTAATGGGATAATTTATGCAAAGACTTGGTCTCATTAAGAGCAACAAGTGATCAACAAACGTTAACTGCATGATTTCTGAATTGGACTTTCTAGTATCCTATTTAACCCCTATTTTTTAGGTGACTTGTAAAGCTTATTTTTGGCCCTCAAATTTTATTGCTCTTCCTATCTTCATGTTTAATGAGATAAGCACATGTGCCTCTTAACCTGGATCTTCTTCCACCTAGAATGGTAATGTGATTGCTAAAAGTACAGCAGTCATCTTATCATGAGGGTTATCCCACACAATGTAAGTTTTCAGAGCAAAAAGATAGCCAGGCTCCTATGTGGGACTGTACCAGTTCAACTGTCCAAAGAATTTCACCTTTAAAGAATACACAGTTTAAAATTTAGATCTACAATTATCTCTAAAATAAGAAAATAAACAAGTATAAAGGAATACTGGTAAATGATGTCTAATTTCACCACCTTTTTATTTCTATGTATGTGTGTGTGCACATATGTCTAAAATTTCTCATAACTAAAAATTTGAGAACTTCGGAGTTATGCAAAACCTTGGCTCATAATTGAACATTTTCAAGGGCAGAGCATAATGACTTTTCATTGGCCAAGTTTTCAGTGACCTCATCCATATCCCCTAGGCCTCCCTCTATATTCGTTATGCTGCTGCCCCCTGCTGGTCCCTGCCTTTTTGTGTGCCTAAGTTCCACCATGACAGAGTCCAAGCTCCTCCACTGAAGGCTTTCTGGGAGAGATCTCTTGATTTCAAATAATGTTAATAAATGAGTGTCCTTTCCATCTCAAAATTCTTAGTGACTACTTTCACAAGGCACCATGACTCCTCCAAAATGGGGTGTGGTGAGATGAGATGAAACCTTTAATATTCATATTCTAGTGACAAGGACTCAAACCTCCCTCTGGAGCTGATGCCCTCTTTTACTCTCCCATCCTTCTAGTTTCTTCAGTTCTCTGCTTATGGACATGTTCTGGGATATTGCTCTGAAATCTCATCCTTTCTGGTTTTATTTAGCCTTCAGTTTCATAGTTGTGACGCTAGTGAAATATTTGAAAACAGAACACTTATTTGAGATGGACCTAGGAGAGATAATAGGGTGGGTATAGGTTGCTGAAGAGTGCTTGAACTTGTTTTGTAGTTCTGCTAGCCCCAGGGAACTACTGGATGTGTCACTTCTGGCTGGTTTCTGGGGAAGTTATCAGCAGCCTACCTGGATGGAGAGACTATGGTGTTCCTTTCATCTGGCAGAGTGTGAGTACTTCAACAAGGAGACTATGGAATCAATTCTGTAATCCCAGGTCATAACACTAAGACTGAAGAAGTTGCAGTATCTTTTTAAGTTCAGAAAAAGGAATAAATTCACATCTTTTTGTTATTAAGATTGTGGAAATAACCTTGTAGAGCGGACTTTTTTTAATATAATCCCTCAAATTTCTTATGGCTTTTGGATAAGTAGAACTAAAACTTTGAAACACAGATTGCATCTTCTATGTCCAGTCATTCAGAAGATAAAATTATTTTGCAATTGATGGCAGGTAAATAAGGAAGAAATTCAGTATTTTATATTTACTCATGGAAGTAAGGAGGGTACCTGTTAAAGGCAGAGAGAATATTGAATTCACCCTTTTCATTTTATAAATGAAAACTGTGGTGACTCACCAGCTTGGTAGATAGTCAATGGTAGATGGCCCTGGAGTTTGGAACACTCATAAAGATAGATTATTTATTGGGTTATTAAGAAACCTTAACCAATTTAAAAGAACAGAACCTTATGTAGGTATGTTCTCTAATCAATATAAAATTGAAGTAGAAATTAATGACCGAAAGTTAACAGGAAAATCTCCAAACACTTGAAAAGTCAATATATTTCTAAATACCCTATTTATCAAAGAGCAAGTATCAAAATTAGAACATACATTGGACTGAATGAAAATGAAAGTATAGCACAGTAAGATTTATGTATTAATAATATAAACATTAACTGTTTATGGAAAAAGTTTCTTTGTGATCTGACTTAGGCAAAGAATTTTAATTTATGACAATGATGATCGGCCCAAAATTGTTAAATTACATTTCATCACAATAAAAAGGATTTTTCTCTGATGAGAACATTGAGAGAATGGAAAACACACCAAACTCTTGGACAAAATATAGATCACATATCAAAAGTTATATAATGCACTGTGTGGAGGACCCTCAAACAATTGAATGTGGACTTACCATTCGACCCAGCAATCCCACTACT
>PVHY01019758.1:0-26804 GCA_004024945.1 Uropsilus gracilis | reverse complement strand
CAGCACTATTTATAATTGCAAGGACATGGAAACAACCCAAATGCCCCAGAACAGATGACTGGATGAAAAAGATGTGGTACATATACACAATGGAGTATTACTCATCAATTAAAAATGACAAATTTGATGAATTTATAGACACCTGGATGTACCTAGAAGAAATCATTCTAGCAGAAACGAGTCAGATAGAAAGGGACAGAAACCAAAAGGTTTCATTAATATATGGTCAACCAAATGAAACCACACAAGGGGAGAGAGGGGACCAGCTGGAGCGGGCGGGGAGGGGAGGTGATGGTGTTGGGTGACCCCCAGGGACTGAAATGATGTAAAAATAATAATAATAATAATAATAATAATAATAATAATAATAATAATAAAGCAGATATTGGTTAAAAAAAAAGAAAAAGAAAAATACTTTGTATTCAGCCAAATTCTATATCCCACTATATCCTTTTTTTTGTTCATGAAGAAGATTCTAAAATTGAAAACAATAAATATTATATTGTCAGAATGGAATAAACAGATGCTATTCCAAATAAATGTATGAAGAAGCTTTTATAATTGTTCCTTCAAAATACAAAATGCTTTATGAAATTCCAGGCTTTGTTCCTGGCCTAAATCATAGGAATTACTCATTTCCCTATCTCTAAAAAAAAACTGTGTCTGTAGGATCCACCTTTTACCAGGAATTGACTTAAAAGACTGTTAACCTTTAGAGAAAAAACAGAACTAGGTGACTCTACATCCGGGTCTACTTTAAAAAGAACATGGAGTTATCTGTGCACAAGAAGAGTAGTTCACTTCCAGTCCTGGCAAGCAAACTGATGCTCACAACATCTGTGGATCAAATGGTTGACACATTAAAAAAAAAAAAAAAGAAAAGTAGCTGGATTAGCTTCCTTACCTCTCTCTGTAGCTTAGCTCAATAGTTAAGGCTATATCCAGAATGCATAGGACGTAGCACCTCAAAATGATTTATAAAATCAAGTATGCATCTTGGTTTGTCCCAGAGAGAATGCATGAGTACCAAGGCCTCTTGTCCCTTTGTCAGGTATTAGCAACAATCATGCCACCAGCAGTCTGTGGGGTAGACTTAACAAAAGCATTCCACAGGTTTCTCAAGGAACATAATAACACATGATCCCTAAAGGATTTGAAGTCCATCTTCAAGCATCCATCCTTTCTTCTTCTATATACATACATCATCAGATCAAAATGCATTCCAGATCTATTAATTCCGAGAGCTGAAAAGATGTTTGGCAAAGAGACTTCAACAGTATTGAATCAGAATATTGATGTAATACAAGCAGTTTTTAATTCAGGATACCCCAGCTATATGAAAATTCCGTAATTTTGTCAGGTTGCCCTCTCCCCAGATATTTAACTACAGTTCCCTAAACTTTGACCCTCTGTCCCCTAATAGGTATCCTTTGTAGCATTCAAAAGAGTGACCTAATGCACAGTCATTTATTAAGTGCCTATTTAGTGTCATATATTGCTGCAAAGGCATGCCTCAAAGAGGAGAAATGGATTTTTTGCTAGCAAGCAGACACTTGGCAAACATTTTTGAGGTAAATCAGGATTTATTTGATGCTTAAGATAGAGGATGTGGGCTCCAGATGCTACTTGTGTGAGTAAAAACTCTTAAGTAAAGCAGAACTGACCTCAGAGTGTAAGGAACTTGTTTTTGCAGATTATTAGACCATCTGTCACTTGAGGATACTTGAATAATGTCTTTCATTGGAAAGTGGGGAAGTTATGTGCTTCTTTTTGAAGGTTTTAGTTCAGAAAAAATGTGTTCATAAGCTATTTGTGGATTTCAGAAGGCAGACCCTCTGGGGATGTAAAAGGTGGGCAAAAATCCTCAAAAACTCATAACCCCATCAACAACCATGATCAATTGCTGCATTAAAGTAATAAATAAATAAAAGACTATTTCCATGTGTTGGTGTAGGAATATGTACAATAATGGACTCAACCCCTAGGACTCTGAAGTTCCAGAGTAGGATAACTGAAGTTTTACTTGGAAGGCCCATTATTTCGAGGGGATAAAAGATAAAGACCCAGCACTATGAAACTATTAGTCACATCCTTGGATGCCTGAATCTCACATCCTTGAATGCCTGAATCTAGATTCTACAAATAGTGTTGCACGTCTACTTTCTGTAATGTGTTCCCTTCCTTTTCTTCCTCCTGAATCATCATTTTCCACCATTCAAGATTTTTACAGCCAATCTAAGCATCTGTTCCATTCATCCATGGTGTCACCTGCTTCTCTTGATGACTCCCCACTTGTTAAATGACTAACTCCCTGTGAGTACCCTAATGTTTTAGTCATTTTTTTCCCCAAAGCACTCATGACATTGGCCAGCACAAAGCTGACCCTGAATAGTTCTAGTGAGAAAATGGAAAATGAGAGATCAATTTCTCCAGGATCACAGGGCAACAGTTTACAAGGCAGTATAGCATTAGTACAATAATACAAATTAACTATGTGATGGAAAAGTATTTATAGGTGGGGATTCTGTTATAACAGTCTAGTGTAGTTGAGAGTGTGGATTTGAGAGTCACAGCATAGGCTGGATTGGATCCTGTGACTTTACACAAATCATTTAAGCCCTCTGAATTTGAGTATCCTTATTTATAAAATGGGGATAGTGTTTTATCTCAAAAGATCATTGTTTTAGTTAAATAAATAATGTGAATTGACTAGCCCAGTATACTACAAAAAGTAAATACTCCTTAAATATCTAAATGCTGGTCATTCTAATTATTAACCATGCTTAATAATTAGCATGTTTAGCATTCGGTAGTCAAATTGGTTTAAACTGAAAGTTTTACTTTTATTTGATCTAACAAAACTTTTACTGGGTGTCTACCAGTTGTATGTGGATGGTACACAGGGGACTGAATGAGGAAGATTAATGTTTTGACACAGAAGTCTAGCAACTAAACAAAAAGGGAAGCCTAATAGGGAAGAGAAGAATTGAAATATAATGTTATTCATAGTCACTAACAAAATGCTATGGAGAGATAGCAAATAGATTTGACTGTTAATTATGAACATTCACTGAGATGGACTATTGTGGTATGCTGTGCTGAGAAGGATTCTGAGATGAAGTCTAATTTTGTTGGGCAAATACTCTTTGATCATTTAGCAAGGTCTGCTAGAACTGGAAGTGAGGGGTTTATGGTTCAAGTGCCACACAATAACTATTAGAGCTTTACCTATTAAAGAAAAACAGAGAAGATAGTCAAGAGTGAAAGACATTTGTTCTCTGTAGCTTAACATATTCTGGAATTGAGCTAAGAGATTAATATCAAAAAAGCAGACTCCTGATTGTCTATCTAGGCCCTTTTGCTTTGTGCATATTACTAAGTATTTCTCAGCTTCACTGGCCACATTTGTGAAATGCAGGAAATAATAAGCCCTCATTGTTTACTCAGCCTAAGAGAAAATTCAGCCTGTAGGTACATAGTAAGTGATCTAACTGCTGTAATAATCATGTACTTCTTGAAATATCTCAATATAATAACATACTAGACTCACCCAAATGTGTACCCCACATAAAAGCGCAAGAAAATGGTTAAATAGATTTGAAGAAAGGAGCGAATGAACTTGCCTTTGTTTTGGCACAGACTTTAGCAACACAAATAATCCTCATTCCAAAAGATTCTTTTCAAGAACATCTTGTCTTTTAGCAGGTAAACTCTGTGAGAGCTGGGATGGGTTCTGTAGATACTCAAACACTCATTTGGGTGCTGAGTAAGTGATGAAGCTATAAATAGCTCACAAAAATAAAGTGAGTATTAAAATGATTTCTTTCATGGAATAAGAATTGTGGAAACATAAAAATTCAAATACTTGACACTGGCATATTCCTTATCAAGGTTAGTCCTACCTGAAATCATTTTTTTTAAAACATCATAGTAATAGAACAAATTCATATTTGATGTTTTTATACATAACTTCAACCATTGAAAAATAATACATTTTATATGTCCTGCAAATAAGCTTTAATGTACAGATATTTTGAGCTTCTACATGCTTGACCATATTACAAACTTGAGCTGCATTATATCATGCATACTTGACCACAATCTTTTGATACATGGACTTTTAAATTCCAAAACTATAGAAATGACAAAGTAGAGGTAAAAATTAATATCAAGGATTTGCAATTGAGTATTTCTGACCCCATAGTCCACATTCTTTATATAGTTGTTATGGTTTGAGTCTACTGTCCCCCCAAATGGGTATAGTTGTGGTATTTGTAAATAGAAACATTTTAATATTTATTTTAAAAATTCAGCTATTTATTTTTGTGTAGAATTCATGACATCTGTATACTAACAAAAGTCAATTCAGACTTTCATCTATTAAGGTTTAATTAAAGCAGAGCACACCTGGGTTAGTTCACAAATTATGGAAGCAAGAACATCTAGGAAAGTGATGACACATCAAAGAGAATAAGTGATGACTATTAAAATGAATAGTTTTATTCAGAAAACATTTTGTGCAGTACATAACACTATGCAAATATCAGTATTTTCATTTCCAGAAACTCCTATATCCTAATCACTTTAACCACCACATTATTTCACAACATTTTCTGGAATTAACTCATTTTTATGACTGCACTGATAGCTCTGTGTGAATGAAGAATGTGGCATGAGTAATGACTTGTCCTTCAGTGATTTTCAGAGGTGTTGATCTGCTTTTGTGGTGTAGTGGATACTACTTTGGTAAATTAGTTGATCCATATAAATGAATATACTTCTTTGTGTATACTTTTAATTACTTAATTTCAAAGATGAAATCTATTCCCTATCATAAAAGGAAGAGAGAGGCTATTAGGAGTGAAGACAGACTCTAAATAAATAAAACCCATTGCTGCCTTATCAAGTCAGATGTTTACAAAAATGTTGTCCCAAAACATGGACAAATAGACATTGCCTAATTAAACACATATGTGACCAGCTCACTAATGTGGGGTGGTAGATGTTTAGACTTTTGAAAAGAAAAAAAAATCCAGTCATTATTCTTGCTCCATAACAAGGATAAATATTAAAATCGCTGTCTGTTCACATTGTAAATGCATTTCCATTTCATTGTGAGTTTGTGAATATAACAGATATTTGACACTGACATCCTAATCAATCCAATTTTGTTTCTATAAATACCATTTATGGATGATGAAGTGCAATAGAGGTTAATGCCATGCAACACACTGAAAAATAATACTCCTAAAGATTCTGTGCCTATTAAAGATAGTGTAAGCACATTCCATGTTATTTCTCCCACTGACTACAACCCTGGACAAAATCCATAGAACTTCTATCTGTGGACTCTAAAAAGTACGTGGTAACATGTGGATTGCGAAATGAAAGTCAAATTGAGACCATGAGTTTCCTTGACTTCCTGGAGACCTCCTAGCCTGGTCTCAGATGTGACATGAATCCTGAAACAGCAGGTGGGCACAGAAAGTACCCACTGGTGCCCCTGCTTCTGGTCCAAGGAGTGGGAAGAAGGAGACTTATGGTACACAGGGCTCAAACCAAAAGAGAAGGCCCTTTGCCCTCTAAGGAAAGAAGTCACTAGAGAGTGCTGGTGGTAGTCAAACCAGGCAATGCTTCACTAGGCATGCACACAAGTGAGCCAGTGCAGGAAAGGCAAATTTAGCCTGGTTCCTCGAAAGACATTAAGAGGAGATATTTAAAGGGTAGGTCCATAAGGTGGGGTGAGAAGAGCAACTTCATACTTGTTCTGGGTTGGGCTACACCTGAGCCTGTGCAGACAGGTTTACACTCCACCTGCACACATAGGCTTTGGTCCTTGTTACTTCAAGAAATTGTGCAAAAATCTCCTTCAGGACCTAATGCTTCTCGTCTAGTGTGGCATCTTACAGTCAGTGTGGTGGGCCAAACTGGCTTGAACAGACATCTCTCAGCTTATGATTTAGTCTTCCTGTTTAAAGAAGACTTGAGGCAATTCATCCCAAAAGCTCATAATTTCCTTTACCTAAGCTGTCTCCAAGGGGCAAACCCACCATTTTATCTAGTATTTCTTTTACTTTCCCAGTCTAGCACACAGGTAAGCTCCAGACCAAGTTCAGTGAAATTGTTGCAGTTTGGGGCAGAAACCTAGAAGTCTGGAAGAGTCCCCTGGTCAGAGGAACTAATCTGAAGTATTGGAGGAATCCCAGTCATTTTGTTTTTCCTAAATTCTACTTGCCTATTAGCCCTGGAGGTATACGCAGCTATGGAAAGCACAGTATGGGAAGCAAAAGAAGGGAATAAGCCTGTTGCTTTCTAGTAAAGAACCAAGAAAATAGCTCCTAGTGCCAGGAACAAATATACTAGCTCAATATATTAAAAAATATTCATATTTCCACTTACATTCAATATGAAAAATAAGAATGAGCTGTTTTACTTTTTAGCAACTAAGGCTTCAAAATCCCCTATCTACATATGGCTACAAGCATATGAAATGCTATGAGTTCAAATTAAAATGTGCTGTAAGTGAAAACTACCTGTCAGACTGCAAAATACAGTCTTAAGTCAATTTCACCTATTTCTTTTACTTCTCTTCAAGGTGACCACAGAAAATATAAAATTATGTATCAGACATATTTTTGTTTAACAAAGTAGCTACAGATGTTAAAATTTTCATGCTAAGACCCCAGAGAAAGAAAAGACTGAAATAGACTAAGGTCCCCAGGGACAGTTTCATGGAGGAACAAGCCTTGAGAAGCTGATGAGAGCTGGAACAGGAAGTGGCCCAGAAGGGTCTTTATAGTGGCACACTTAAGCAAGTGGTATCACAGTGGGGAAGCAGGAAGGAGGGCAGACTCCTAAAGCCTCAAGAGATGGTCTACCAAAACTGACTCCTTAAACTCTTCTGAGGCTAGTGGAAAAGGTGCTGAAGCAGAAAGTTCCCCACAGGGTAGGTAACTGATACCAGAGGCTTCCTCTACAATGCTGCAGGCCCAAGAGCCAAATGACAGTATCTGCAGTGCTAATAAATGATCCTCAGTTCAGTAACATTTGCACATTAGCATAACACAGCAGCTCCTGACATAAAAATCTCTTATGATTCCTGGAGCAATCAGGGCCTAACTTACCCACATTTTCTCACTAGGAAACTATGTCCTTTGGCTTGATGGAAGAAAGCTGTTTCAGTGACTATCTTTTCTTCCCTTCAATTATACAGTATTGAGTGTTGAAAAATAAAAACTCTGACTCACATCTTTAAAGGCTCCTGATGCACCTGGGGCTGTATTGAGGGCTTTATGTACATCATCTCAGTTAATGCTCCAGACAACACTCCTGTACAGATATTAGTAGCAGTCTCTTTTGATAGTGAAGAAAGAGAAACTAAGAGGTAAAGAAACATTTCTACTTTAAGAGGTTATTACTGGGTCGAGGAAAATGGAAATCAAGTGCTTTGCCTCCTTACAAGGTCACTGTTCTCCATATTTGCAAACCATGGTTGGTTTTTCAGCTGTGACAGTCTTGATTGTCCATTCTAAGCTTGAACAGTCAAGGAGAAACAAAAATCAATTATTTCCTACTTGTGGGAATGAAGAACTCACATAAAGGTAGTACTTGGTTCTTTGTGTACTTCATGCAGGGGATGAACTTCCAATACAAATATGTTACTTTGCAAATCTGAGCCTGACAAGCCAGTCTGTGCCATTCATCTATCTTTTGAAAGTTTTCTCAGTGAAACCAGGTGCAAACAGGTACCTAAAATTAATAAGAAAGGAAGCCGGTATTTAAACCCAGTTCTCCCAGGGTTCTTCCCTACCACGCACAGCTGCAAGAAAAACCAGGTTTTAGGGAGAAAAAAGAGCAGGAATTATTTACAAATAAAGAAGAATCAAGAGTCATTGAGGCCATGAGTGGCTTCTTGTCCAGTTATTGTCCATTCCCAAAGTCTGAAGTAAAGGCTATAACCTTTATCCCAAAATGGCACCTTCCTACTGCCCTAAACTTGAAGCAGGAATTTCAAACAAAGGAACACATTTCCAAGATGGCATTTCCGCAACCTGAGGGAATTTAAAATGAAACACAAGACCAAAGATGGAGTCTTCCTGTGTCTCCTTACTCCAAGCAAAACACAAGATCAAAGATGACATCTTCCTGCAGGTTGTGCTCTAAACACAGGATGTATCCACAATGGTAACTCCTTGCCACTCCAAATCTGATACAGGTCTTCAACGCAAAGTCCAATTTTCCAGCAAGTTCTCTCTTCAGAGGTATGTGTTTTGCAAGTCTTTTTCCAGGTTCCAAACTTTATTTTAGTTTCCAAACTTTTCCAGCAAATGAGGACTCCAAATTTCTTCAGCAAACAGAGTTTGCAGCTTTTTTCAGCTTACATATAGCTATCAAGCTTTCAAAATTCTAAGCATTTCTGAGTTTTCAAACAAAGGCCTGTTTCTTGTAACTTTTCTGTTACCACAGGATGGCCAAATCCCAGGATGTCAGCCTTCCAGGCTATGGCCCCAGCCAGAGCAAAAACCCACCTAATCCCGTCTCCCTCTTATGTGACTTCACCTCTGCTTTAGTTCCTTCACTGAGTCTCTGCCCACACTTTTTCTTCCCATTTGACTCTAAGCATGTCTCATCTGGCCATATTTCTTACTGGGAGCCCTTAATTATGCTCTGTATCATCAGTACTTGGTTACAGTGGAATCATACCTTGCCTCTGTTTGTGAGCCCTTAGAGTCTTCACACTAATGGTTGTGTGCTCTGTTTCCATGTTCTGAGACCCTGCCCCAGTCTTCAGGGAGTTTGGAAGAGTCCTCCTTTCCTCCCAAGGACACAAAGCAGGCCCTCTGTGAATGTGAGTTAACTGGAATAAATGCTAGTCTCTCCCCACCTGTCCCATCTCCACCACAATAAATATCCATTAAATCGTTGAAGATTCTAACAGGTCTCCTGGATCGATAGCAAGGAAGGAGACTAGATAGGTAGAGTCAGAAGGCCATGCCAACAGTTAATGTTATCTAAGAAAGCAAGTAGAGATTGTGACTCCATGGTGAGGCACAGCCTGAAATTTTGAAATTCAAGGAAATGCAAGTGGGAACAATCTCTGTAGCTGAAGGCATTACAGGAAGGCTTCCTGGAAGGACTTGCATGTGAATTCCCTAAATTGGTGTTTTTCAAACTGTGGGTCACAACCAGGGTCAGGAAAACACTTTGTTGAGTCATGATCAGATCACATAGTGAACTTCTTTTAATGAAATAAAATCAAATGGAAAATAGCAGAATGTTTGAAAAAAGTCTGAAACACAATGTCCTATAATGTACTTAGCTTTCGACAGGTTGTACTACTCTTGTGATTCTAAATTCATCAGCCCTTATTGAAGATGCTCTTCTTCTGCTAGGGATGGAGACAAGGAACAACTTTCCCATCTTCAAAGAAATCACTCTTCATAGTGCCTGTTTCTACTGGGACAGATTCATTAACGTACATAAGTGCTAATATAATGTAGATTGAACTTCATAACTGGAAATTTATATATTTAATCTTCACCTCATCTCCTCCTACCTTCTTAATAACCTTATAAGGCAGAGTACATCATTTCTGTTGTACTGATGAGAGGATGAAGGTCATTACTAGTCACTTGCTAGGAAATGACTGAGTTAGGTTTTAAACCCACTGTCTTTGATGCTGATAGTGTAAAACCCTCCTTACTGCTGCAAAAGAGTGGGTTTTACTAACTCTGAATTTTTATGATAGAATTGTGTCTTCCAGTTAAACAGAGCATAGTCAGTTAAGCTCCATTTTGTGCCCTAAATAGTAAATTCTTTAGTGTGAGTCATATTTATTCCTGATATTTCTTATTATTGTAAATGGCACATGTTATAAAATTTACTTTTAACTATTCATAAGTTCAGTAATACTGAGTATATGCATAATATTGTGTTACCATCACCGCTATTCATCTCCAGAAATTTTTCTTACAAAACTTACACTCTATACTCCTTAAATAAGAACCCCATGTTCTCCTCCCCCCCTATGCCTGGCAATCATAATTCTATTTTCTTGCTTTATAATTGCCACTAAGTTGCTTACATAAATAGAATAATTTAGTATTTATGTTTCTGTGACTGACTTATTTTATTTAGAATAATATCCTCAAGATTAATCCATGTAATATACATCAGAATTTCCTTCTTTCTTAAGACTGAATAATATTCCAATGTGGATATGTATAATGTTTTGCTTTTATATTCACCTGTCAGTAGATATGTAGGGGCTCCCCCATCTTACTGCTTTGAATAAAGATATAAAACATCTACACCTTGTTTTCAAATTTTGAGAGGTATATACCCAAAAGTAGAACTGACACATCCTATAGTAATTCTGTTTTTAATTTTTGAGACACCATCCAACTGTTTTTCAGTCATTACACCATTTTACTATCCCATCAATGCTGCATAAATGTTTTTGTTTCTCCACATCTTTGCTAACATTACTATCTTTTGGATTTTTTTTTGAGTACCCATTCTAATGGCTGTGAAGTGGTATCTCTTAAAAGAAAATGAGAAGCTTAAAATGGAGCCACTTGTACTAAGCCCACCAAGACTCAATACCTGATCTAATTGCTGTTTTAACCTCCCCTGGATGTGGTTTTACTGGTCAATGTGGGATTTTCTGGTAAGCATCAGTGAGGTGATCTTTTCCATTTCCCTAAAGATAAGACTGTCTGCCATATGGACTTTTTCCATTCCCCCTAGGTAGGTTACTTAAACATGAAATAATTCCCTCTTCCTTTGTCTTGTCCTCTTTTTACCTATAAAAGCATTTCATTTTATGTAACTCTTTGGAGCACCTCTCTAATAGCTAAATGGGATAGTAGGGCTGACCAATCCATGGATTATTTTATCAGGCCAATTATATTTATGAAGTTAGACTTTTGTTATTTAATAGGTGTCAAGTAAAGGACCCAACTTCACTCTCTCACAGGTGGATATCCAGTTATTCCAGGCCTATATGTTGAAACTATTGTCCTTTCCTCTATTCAATGGTTTTGGCATCCCTATCAAAAATCATGCAAATAATTTTTAAGCTAAATTTTTAAAGTGCTAATATGGATTTGCAATCCTCTATAGTAAGGCTTATAAATTCCTGGATTTTTTAGACAAATGAAGCTACACATTATCTAATTTGAGACCTGAAGTTATTTCTCTTTTTTGTCCAGTGTCAATTCTTCTATTATATTCATGAGTCACCTTCCAAGACCCTCACTACCTACCACACTAGTTCATGCCACCACCATCACTTGCCAAACTACTAGCCTCCCAATTGGTCAATCTAATGTCTTCTGACTTTTTTTTTGAAATGAAAATTGCATTAATCCTCTGCTTATAACATTTCAGTGACTTTCGTTGCTCTTAAAATAAAGACCATGTTTTTTAGAGTGACTATGTTTCACCATAGCCTGGCCTTTTCCTCTCCAGCCTTATTTTGCACCATCCTTTATCCTTTTCTTATCAAGGAGGCCTCCTTCTTGTTCCTCAGAAAGGACCAGAGGACCTTCACACATTGTCTTCAGCCAGTATCACCCTTCAAGTCACTCCTCCGTTCTATTTATTGAAATACCTTCTGCACATTCATCAGATCATCACAAATTTTACTAGCATTGTATGGAAGGTTTCCCTGTCTTCTTTGCTGACAAATAACTTTTTAAATTTCTCTCAAAGTGTCCCAACCCCTTCCTTCACAACAGATCATTGTAATTTTACATTCATCGCTGTGATTTTTGGTTGATGTCTCTCTCTCCCACTGGACAGTGAACTTGCTCTGTAAGGGAAAAAATTGTCTACCTTTTGTCTCAGGACCTAGAACAGTGTAAATCATACATGGACATATAACAGAGAGTGAGCGAGTCAACTTCACCTTAGTTGACCTCTTTAGAAGCAGGTGTGATAAAAGCTCCAGGTGCTCACATTTGTCCATAAGCCACAACATAGCGGGGAAATAATCAAGGGCAAATCTCTGAGGGATTAAAGTGTCACATTTAGTAGAGTCTTTTGAGTATACATCTTGATGTTTCAGAGCCTTGGTATTTATGGTTTCTCTTTTATTTGTTTTGGACACAAGACATTCCTCCATGTCCTTTGGGTACTGTAGTTCCAGAGTTTAGAAGTTCAATTAAATCTGCACCTAATACGCGAAAACATTCCGGGAAGAAGGGTGTCTGGTTTATGGCATTGAGGGAAATGTTAACTGTGCACAGCTTAGTGTAGTCACAGGATTTACCATGTATATAATTCTAGAATGGATTTGCATGGAGTCCTGTTAGCCTTGTTCCAAATTTCAAGCTGTCTCTCTGGCTATGTATTTTCCAAGGGATATAAGGATAGAAAATGGGGGAGTGGGAGCAAAGATAAGACTTTGCCATAAACAAAGATATCTTTTTCATAGAAGCCTCTTATGCCCAGGCACCATAGTGGCATGCAAGGGTTGTTGTTATTACTAATGGCAATAGAGATAATAACGATAATTATAGTCCTTATAAGGTTTGCCTGATGAGCTAAGTGCTTTTTCTGCATGATCTTACTTAATTTTTACAACCATACTTGGAGGGACTCCATTTTACCCAAGAGTAAACTAAAATTTACAGAAGTCAGTATCTCTCCCCAAGACCACACATAGAACAACAGGTGGTAAAGGGATTTGAAACTAGGCAGATGATCTTCCAGTCCCATTGCTCTTAACCACTGTTTTATCTACTCTCTTTCAGCATGTAATCATTCCTTTAGTAAATCTTCTGTTTTTGGCATTTATGGTGTAACAGACACTAGGGATTCAAGATGAGATATTATAGAGGCTCCCTTTTCTGGAGAGGTTCATTACCCAGTGGGAGACATTAGCCTCACCCCTTCCTTGTTGACACTGCCATGAACCAGCTCTCAGCTACATACTGGACCTGCATAGTTAAACTTCAGAACTCTCCTCAAGTAGGAGAAATGATACATTTTTAGAGATAAGAAAATGGAGTCCTAATTAAAGTAACTTGCCTAAGACATTAAACCAGGGAAAAACTGGATCAGGTTTATTTAACTTTGTGAAATATCAAGGTTTCTTGCTACAACACTAAGTCACAGAAATGTGGAGAATGCTCAGAGTAACCTACAAAGAGTCTAAAGAGAGTCTAGAGCAGGATGGGGTTAATTTTGTCTGGAACAGTCAGATATTTCTTGACGAATATAGATCTAGTAAGGGGGAAACATAGTTTTTTGTGAATAACTTTACCTCTGTCTTCCAGAGGGGATAAGTGGAAATGTAAGAAAATAAACTGAATGAGTATAATTTATAATAGGACAATTTATGTTAATATTTGAAACTTTCTGATAATTACTCTAAACTAGAAAAACAGACTGTTCGGGAGTTAGTTATGTTAATATTTGAAACTTTCTGATAATTACTCTAAACTAGAAAAACAGACTGTTCGGGAGTTAGTGAGTTCCTTACCTGGAGATTTGAAGTTGCTCATAGATGCTGAAGAGAGATTCAGGTATTGAATTTGCACTCCCATCAGACCAGGGTACTCAGGTGAGTTGTGCCTAGGAATTAAAGGGTGTTTGAGTTATCTTCAACTTCTGGACCTGCCTCCTAGGCATTCTTGTTCTGCGGGTCAGAACAGGATTCCAGGAATATGCATTTTTAACATGCTTCCTGGGTGATTCTGAAGAATCTGATCATTGTGAAATTACACCACCACAGCCATATAGGTGGCCCTTAAAATTGTTTGCAGAACTAAGGTTCTCTAACCCAGTGCCTCTCCACATGAATTTCACAACTCTATCAGTCAGTAATAGATTTATAAACATTTCATTTGAAAAGTCAGATAATAAAGAAGTTAGGCTTTGCAGACTATAGAGTCTCTGTCACTACTCAAATGACTGTTGTAGAATAAAAGTAGTCATGGACCATAAGTAGCTATATGGGCACATTTGCATTCAGTTATAAAAATAAGGAGTAAGATTTAGATCACAGCATGTGATATGCTGACCTCAACCTAGAGAAATCACAGCCTTTCTACTCTTAGTCTGGAACTATATTTCTCCATGAATCACCATCATGCATTTCCAAGATATATAAAGATATGTTTAATTTTGGTCAACCTGGAATTTCTTAAATTCATTTAACCTCCTAATTCTCTCTGTTTAAAGCATACAAACATTTAGAGCTGGTACTCTTAATGCCATTTAAGCAAGTAGCATATATAATCATTTGTCTTCTAAAATATTAGGAAATATCTTACCTAGCTTGCTGACTGTCTAAACTTTACCTACTAGAGGTCATGTCTTTGATTTAGATAGCTATACCCAGATTACAATGAAAACATTCCCAATGAAAACATTCCCAATGTTAATGAGTTTTTCAGGCACCTTCCTCAGAGGTGGTTTCCAATGTACATGAAAAGACTTAAGACATACAACTATTTGGAAAAGGTCAAATAAAAGAAATTCTAGAAAGGAAAAAAGAACAGATGGGACAAAAGAAAAAAGAGCAGATTATACTTAAAGCACAGTAAGATTTGCTTAACACTTGCTACATGCCTACTACTATATTAAGGCCTTTATCTAGAGCTGGTTTTCAATCTGCAGGGAAGGGATGACAGTTTTGACCCCCAGGGGACATTTGGCAATGTCTGCAGACATCCTGAATGACACAACAGAGGACAGGGAATACAGTATTGGCATATAATGGGAGGCATCGTATGCTACTATATTTCCTATAGTTCACATGACAAAGAATAATAGCTTCTATTCCCTACCCCAAGCAAAGAACTATCCATCCCAAAGTGACAATAATGCCTCTATTGAAAAAGCCTGATCTGACTATATAGTTTCTGCCATATAATAACATAGGTGGTGTTATCTGTAATTTTAAGAACTAAAGAAAATGAGGCTAAGTGAAATTTAAGTCTCTTTCCTTTAGGCCTCTCCCCATAGCCAGTGATAAAGTGTGAGTCCACACTTTAAAAGACCATTCAGTTACCAATGACAAAGACAACTATCACTTCCTGGGCCTTTATAGCCCATGACTCCAAAAGGCTGTGCCCACAGCTCCTTCACATTACCCTTCCTCTTTGTCACTCCCATCCGCTTTTATCTCATGCTCTGATTTATTAGGTATGTAGCATCCAACTCTATTCATCTCCCAAAAATGCATCTCCAATGGCCACTAAAATACTATGTGAGCCTTGAATTCCCTTTGGTGTAGTCTGACCATTTTTGTTCAATTAGATTTGTAATGCCAGGCAGATGACTTTAATCTATTGATGTTGGTTTGACCATCTGTAAATGGGAATGGTAACAATATATACCCTTCAGCTCAAGTCAGCATAGACATAAGCTATAGGCTCAGGATTATGCTTTGGAGAGTTGGGGGATCCAAAGAATGTACAACCTCCCAGGGAGAATATGCTGAGGTGATGGAATCTTTAAGGAGGAGGCAAATTCCTTGTTTTTTATAAGCTTGGACAGCTCTGGCTTTTTCAACAGCCTACAAGAATGCTGCAGAGTGTGAGAGTGGGCTCAAGAGGGTCTGGACAACATCACCAAAGGGCAGTCATTACCCTGATACTTGGCCTGGGGATAAGTAGGGCCAGAAGTGGATGCATGGCAGCACATTACAAAGCAGAAGTTAAAAATTCCTAAGCAGAACTGTCTCTCCAAGAGGAACATCAGGACTAATGTGATTGGGATTTGTGAGGAGACACTGTTGGGGTCTGAAGTAGCTCCTGGAACAGCAGATTGTACCTCTTTCTGTGATTAAGAAACATCAAGTCCTTGTACTTTATTTTTATCACTGCTAAGTTGAGCAATCAATTTCAGAATGTCCATAAATAAAAAGGTTGTTTCTGGAATTTCTGAAAATTCTCCATAGATTAATATTAAGCACTGAAACCAAAACTGTAAAATTAAAGAAGAGAATGGCATGAATGGCAAAGAGAGTTGCCAACTCTCACCACGGGAAAATATTCTCCAAGATCTCTCTTTCTTTCCTTTTGTTTCTTTATTCTCTGTCTAAACGTATATATTTCTACCTATACCAACTGGTTGCTTGATTATCTCGAAGTTCAAGAAGATGCTCCTAGAATTGGAAAATGACAAAAGTGATCCACACTTATGATGACACTTTCTTTTCAGAACTTCACATGCTTATGGAAATGAGTCATTTCTAAGTAATGTGCTAGGAATTAATAGTTGGATTAAAAATGCATACATAGCCACCTCCCCCCAACAAAACAAAACAAAATCAAACCACCAGGGGCCTCCTCCCCTCTTAACAACCACTAATAAATAATGAGATATCAGTCTGGTCAGAGGGGGTATCTGAATGGGGGGGGGGAGGTGTGACTGGAGGACAAGTCCAAGTCCAAGGGAAGTAGAGGACATAAGTTTGGAACATATAAAACCTTAGATTCCTGTCTTGGCTCTGTCACTTATTAGCTTGTTAGGTATGAACCACTCAGTTTTTCCAGGACTAATTCTTATAACAATTCAATACGAAAATACTATCAAGTTGATTCTGGTGAAAAACAAAGGAAATGATGGATGTTAAATGCCTAGAACACATTTGGCATTCAGAAATTTCACTATTATTTCCAGTCAAAAGTAAAATTGCATCAAGACCGCAGTGAAATGTCTCTATTATAGATATATTATAGATATCTATATACTCCATAAAGAAGGACCACTGATCTTTAGTATACCTAGAAACAAGTGGCAAATATCATTGATTCTAATGTTAACGTGTCATCATTTTCTAGATGGATCTTTGACCAGTCAAACAAAAAAAGGAGTCCCACAGTAAATGTCTTTACAAGAATCCAGATTTAATTGTAGATAAATTTGTTTTTAAAGAGGTCTTAAAAAGACAGGGTTAACAGTCCTTACAAATGTCATTGATTTGTTTCATATCAACAATTCTTATGTTTTCCTAAACACAGGGACTAAAATTGGTCTCTCCTCTTAGCCTGAGAAATCCCTAAAGCACAAATCTGGGTGGGGTAAGGTGAGGGTAAGGGTAGGGGTTAAGAGGCTCTTGTGTGATTTTCCCAAGATGAATCACTAGGAATTCAAGCCAATTCAATCTTGGATTCATTCAATGTTACCTTGAAAAGTGAATGTACCCTTGATTTTCCCTTTTCCTTTCTTTGTTCTCCAGCCAGTCACAGCTCACACATCCACCACACCCCCCTCACCTTTTACACAAAAACCTTCAGAATCTGGAAGTTTCAGCAGTCTCCCTGGGGAAAAGCCAGCGGAACCTCCATTCCCACCCTGTAGTCTTTCCTGGCAAATATTGGTTGAGTAAGTTTCCCTTCTGTGCAATTTTCACATTTCATTCCTCCTCCTTTTTAGTAACCCCAAATTACATAAGTTAACAGTCATTATTCCTAGGAGTTAACAAATGCCTGGGTTGGTACAATGAGTTCTTATGGTAAAGAAGCTCTGATGGTCCTTGATTAATTGTGTTAAAGGTAAAGAAAACTGCACTTTCATGCTGGCTAGAAAATGCAAGCAGGCATAGGAAATGGACTGAGGTAGGAGAGGATCGTGTGTGGTCTCTGTGAACCCCTTGGATGTGCTGGGTGGAGTAGTTCCGTGGTCTTCCTTCCCACCTTCCTGTTTTCCTTTGTCCCAGGAAGCCCACACAATGGTGTTGGAGCAGGGCAGCAATAATGTTGAAATGAACTTTTAAATTCACTTGGATATTTGATTCAGCCAACCATTCGTGAACACTAGCTCTGGAAGCAGCAGAGCTGGCCAAGCACTAATGCCCCCCCCCTCCCCCACACACCCGGAGCTGCCTTCAGGGAAGGAAGGTAGAAAAGGAAGATGCCTGTATTACAACACACCTGCTCTTTCCAAGTGGCAGCCTGGCACTTAAACACTGACTATATGAGGAGTATCGTTTACTCCCCATTTCTCTCTAAACCTACTCTTTCTCTTTTTTTTATTTAGCCTCATCAAAACACTTTTGTCAAACCTTGGGTCTGGTATATCTCATTGTTACAAATACACATGAAAACCAATGCACAAGCAGGTAAGCTTACTCCTCCATGTGTCACGTTAACTGCAAACAAATAAACAGCTATTTCATTAGAAAACAGGTTGATTTAGAAACAACAAGCAATTTGGAAATGTGATCTCATAGCAAACCACACTCAGACTTTCTCAGAAGAAAAAAAATGCTATTCTATAGGATCTGTTGTAAATGGAGAGGCTACTGGAGAAAACTGGGTGTTGTAAGTACAAAGCATCTTTTTTGCTAGAAGATGACATTCCCTAACTGGCTGGGCTGTTGCCCCATATGTGCCCAGCAATATGTAGCTACCCATGGTGTGTCATAGCTCACCGTGTGTGCATGCAGGTGGGTGGCAGAGGGTTTCCAGAGGCTGTGCTTGGGAAACCAGGAGGAGAAGAGGGACAAGAGTGGTGGAAAGAGAAGGGAAGCTGAGGAACTTTCTGAAGAGTCTGAGTTGAGATTTAAAATATAAATTTAAAATATAAATATAACATGAAGGGGTGCTCCAGATAGGAAGCAGAGAATGCTAAGCTTAAAATACTAGGGAAAGGAGATAGGAGAGTAGTGAAAAATGTGCACATTCATTTATTTCTTCAATTGGTATTTCATGAAACTACCTGTAAACCACTATTAACTAGTTTTCTACATGTTTGGTTCTGGGTGGATAAACCAGGCAGGCTGTTCGATGCTGTTGCTCTCAAGTTACTTGCAGTCTGACTAGATAGGTCACACGCGCACACACACACACACATACACACACACACACATATACACAAAGATATACAGATACACAGGCACATAAACATAAATATACAGACACAGAGACACACACACATACAGATGCATACACAGGTTCACAGTTGCACACACACACACAAACACACATCTGGAAACTAGTATCCAAAAAGAGAGTGTATAATTAAGACCAAAATAGCAACACTGAGAAGTCAGTGTAGGTTCTAAAGGAAATTTTCCGTAGATAGCACTGGTTGAGAAAGGTTCCCTGAAAATGAGAGACTTAGAAGAATAGGCTAGAATCTGTTGAATGGAGGAAACAGTCCAGGCAGGATAAATAGTTTAGGAGGAGCATTGTAAGTGACAGGAACATACCTAATCTGTCCCCTTTGACTTCTAGGCTGAAAGCTGATGCCACTTTTAATTCCAGTTCCTAGCCCAGGGTCCTGGTTCAATGTTCAGGGGTCTACAACTCTCCAGACATTGCATGCAAGCGTTTTTGAGCATTTATATGTGCACTTTCTAGGGGAGAGTACTTGTAGTTTTCACCAGATCCTCCAACTAGGACTCCAAATTGCTCAGGAGCTTCTGCAAATGTCTAATACACCTCTTTAAAAATAACTGGAATATGTGTTGTCACTTTAAATCTTGCTCTTTTCTTTTTTATTATTCTTACAAAGAGAATCCAGTTTTCTCAAACTTGAAGGGAAACAAAATTTCTCATAATGATTAGATTAACTTGCCAAAGGTCATTTGGTAGAACCAGGCCTCCCCACTGAGGTCAAAATTCTAGGCCCACCCATGCTCTTAACCTCCAAGATGCCCTGTGCAGTCAAGTCTCACACAGTGAACTGACTCCAATCCCTGGCTCAATTGCTTACCTCCCCCGTTAGGGTTCTTTTTAGAGTCAGTATGTAAAATACCACTCAAGTAATTGGCACTAGTCACAGACCTTGTTGGAATTTTCTTCTTTTGACACCTGATTTTACTAGTTATCATGCTCATAAGAGTTCTCTGCAACCTGGAAAGTAAGCATGGTTAAAATACCTTTAGTCCATCTTTGTAATATGACACACCATGGCAAGAACTACATGTGTTCAGAACCAGAGGAGTGGGCCTTTCAAATCAATGCTTGGATGAATCTGTTTACGCATTGGTGCTTTTAAACAATTTTTCAAAATTATCCACTATACAAAACCAGAAAGAAATATAACAAAGTCCCATATTCTCATCTCTTAATTTCATTATCAACTTATGACCAATCTTATTTCATTGTAGCCCCACCACTCACTGCTGCTATTCAGATTACTTTGAAGCAAATCCCACAGATCATATAATTTCACCCTAAATATTTTAAGATTATACAGGATTTTAAATATACTTTGTTATAAATAGTATGAAACCATCTGCCAAGTCATGAAAAAGTTTTGTGTTCTACAACAGCATGTGGAAAGGTTTTATTTAAAAAAGGCCCTTATACCCCCGAGGGGGAACCAATCTGTTTAGTAATTTCTATGGGTTTAAACTCTGATAATGTTGTCTTTGCACTTTCAAGGATCATGTTACTGTGAATTGATAGTTTTAGTCAAATTAATTCCATGCAATTAAATATGTACAGCCAGTTCTCCTATAAGGCATGTTCTGAACACATTTGTTTCAGTGCCATTCATTATATTAGGGAACAATTTGAGCATAACTGAAATTTATGTTTGCTTATGTGTGATTTCATCTCTAAGGAATACACAATGAGTTCAGAAAACTGCTCTCAGCTGAGCTGGGCTTCATAGGAAAACACATGTAGCACACATGTACACATGTATATACACAAACACATGTGCACTAACACATATGTGTGCTGGCACAGAAACATGAACACCCATGCAAATACCTCTTAAATACTTACCACCTACTTCAGTTCACCAGAAGTGTTAGGAGCCACACCATTTCCATCCTGTGCTGGAACATTCCATCCCATTTCAGATAATCTTGCTTCCACCACTTCACAATCACTTACAAGCTACAAATGTTCCAAACCTTCCACTCACAAGCTACAAATATACTTCCATAAGCAAATGTCAGACCTTTTTCAGATCAGGGTGAAATGTTTATTGCAAAGTTGATGTGTATCTTAATTATGTACCATGGGTAAAACTGTGTTACTGGGTTTTTATTATTATTATTATTATTATTATTATTATTATTATTATTATTATTATTATTTCTCTCTTTTTTAATGTGCCACTGACAAGTTTCTGACTGCTGTACCCCTAACCCAGGGTTTCTTACCTTGCCACTACTGACATTTTCGGTTGGAATAATCTGCATCATATGGTTTTTCCTATGCATTGTAGGATGTTTAATGACATGTTTGACCTCTACTCATACTTGCCAGTAGCACCATCTCTTCTTTACTGCCTTCATCCCCCAACCAAACTGACTGCTAAATATGTGCAAATATTGTTGATGTCCTCTGGAAAGAGGGGTAAGGTTACATGAGATATTGTGGAATGTTGAGAAGCATGGCCATAACCCCATTGTCCAAAAGCCCTATGGTGTTTGTTGTACTACTTTGCATAGTAAGATTTTTAGAAATTTAAGTGTCCTAACAAACTCTCTATACTGATGAAATGAATGCATCCACATCAGTCTTCATGCGAATCCAACAGCGCACTATTGGATTCTACTCACTTTGCACTGAACTCAAAAAGTAAATTAAATGAATCAATGACCCTCAGCATTGTTTTAACTTTTGAAGTTACTTGCATTTAAAGATCTTAAATCATACAGGATCTTAGGACAAAACCATATATTGCACCGGTAGCATCCGTTTGTTTGTTTGTTTGTTTTGTTTTGTTTTTGGCTACTTCTGAGAAGTCAATCTCTTTGCTACAAGCTTTATATTCACAGAAGCCCACTTCAGAGTCCTACAGTGCCACTAGATTTTAACAGGAAAAAAGTCTCAGAAGGAAAACTGATTCTCTGATAATGAGGTGATTGCCTGGGGTTAGCTGTTTAGCGTGGGGATGAAGACAGAATATGGACCCCCTAACTGAATTGTCCATTCTCATGCCTCTGGGACCTCCTGACTTCAGCATGTCAGCAATTATTTACAAAGCATCTTTCAACAAAGTAGTTAGTTACTGTTTGTTAATAATATAGCAAATAGCTAGAATGCCAAAATCCTCAAAGGGGCTGACCTCAGTAAAAATTATCTTACATTACTACACAGAAGCTCTCTACTAAAATTTTTTTCAAAGAACTATATGGAAAAAATTTTATGTTTTATTTATTCAACAGCATTTGTGTCTATTTCTATACAGAAAAATACTAGAAAGTGTTATCTCAAATCAGGAAGCACCATTATTATCTCTGCATGCTGGGATTACTGATTATTTCTGGCCTCCTCCTTTGCTTAACCATATTTTTGAAATTTCCAGCCACACACACACACACAGAGTTTTTTTTTTTAAAGAAAGAACTGAAGCTCAAGATAGCACAAGAGATAATAAAAGAGGAACTAGACAGTTAATGAGTTCAAGTTGGATTAATTCCTACAATATAGAAAGAACTGGCAGATGTGATTACAAAACCACTGTCAGCAATCTTAAAGAAATCAGTAACTGGGAGGAAGGCCAGGGAACTGGAGACAGGAATATGTTATTCCAGTTTTCAAAAATGAGAAAAATGTGTATTCTAAAATCTAGAAGGCAATGGATCTAACATTTAGAATCCAATTATTAAACACACCCGTTGTGAACATTTAGGAAAGAGAGATCAGCCAGAGATGGCTGAGAGCTTGCAGAAGTTTAAGTCATGCTGGCCTAACTTTACTTCCTCTTTCAGTAGTTTATTTTTCATAGATCAGTAAAATATTCCAGACATCATGCATTTCAATTCCAGCAAGAGCATTTGATAAACAGATGTGTGCTTCTCCACATGGAAAGCATGGGTTAGATGATAAGTTGATGAGTTGGAGTCACAGCTAACTGAATTATTTATAATAACTACTAATGGTTACAAACTGCCCAAGCAAGGTACTGTGATCAAAGCTTTGCATACACAAACTTGTCAGAAAGATGCCATTGATAACTCATTTTTAGAAATGGAGAGACAGGGCCTTAGTTAATATTCTTCAAGATACACTGTATGCAAATTACAGAAATTTGGGCTTTGCTTTTAGCTAGTATTTTAGCTAGTATATTACCTTGTTATTTTTTTTCTTGCCTCCCCCACCCATATTATCTTTCTAATAAATGAGGATTGGAATGATTGTAGGACATGGGTCTTTGTCTTGTGTAATATATTCACCTATGACTTTAAAAGAATGCAGAACTGATAGTTGTCAGATTAAGAGATGATATAAAGCTAGGAATTTAGTCACCCTGTCTTTAGTTCTATTTCTTTTCCTCTGATTACACAAGTGGAATCTCTAACTTGTTGGACTGAAACAGAGTAGTAGAAAGGCATGGGTATGGGTAAAGAGCAAATTCCAGCCCTCTTTTTTCCAAAAATATATTTGCAGATGTCACCATAAAGCTCAGCCCTTTTACTCCATAAACATTTTGCCTGAGTAAGAAAGAGGCCTTTACCCCATTTATTTCACCAGTTCTTTTTCAATTGCAAACAAATCTTTGTCTAAAAACTAAAAATGTTTCTGATTCTGAAAATAAAGGATCTATCTCTTTTTTACAATTTTCTCCCCAAAATATAGAAGCTGGAAGAAAGGAAGAATATGAAACAAAACAAAAAGAAGGATAGAGGGAAGAAAAAGTAGGGAGGTAGTAGAGAAATGGAAGAAGAGAACAAAGAATGAGAAAAAGGCATTGTTCAAGAGATATGATCAAATTTCTTTTTAAGGCAGCGGGGAAAATGAAAGAGGTTAGATTTCCCTAACTGTTTGGTCTGGGATGCAGTGTAAACAAGCCTGCCCCCCATCTGGCCCCCAGGAGGTGGTGAATCTCAGTGGAGCCTGAGTGCTTACTTGGCCAAACCACCATGAACTCTCCCAGAATCCTCAACTTGCTGTGTCAGCAGGAGCAGCCAGGGTAATCCGACTGTTTCCCATTTTCATTATTCTGAGTGCCAATAACAGAGCATGCAGGTGAAGGGTAATGTCCTGAAACAATCAAGGTCAACTCCCATTAGAAAATTAGGACACAGTTCCCATATCTTTCCTGCCTCTGTGGAGTTGAGTTTGTGATGAAATTATACTTAGCTGGCATTATGAAATATGCTCAAAGAGGATTTAACTGGGCTTATAACCCAGAACTGTATACAGCTGGGTTTATTTTCTTCTCCATAAAAAATATATCCTAGAGGTTTCTTCTAATCAAGATGATGACAGAGAAGTTTCCTTACTTTATTCCTGAGAGGATCATCCAACAGTTAGCAAGAGAGACACTATACATTGAAGGTTCTGTGCCTTGGTGCAAAGCTGGAACATCCTGTGAATGTTGGAGACCCAAACAGCTGGCAACATAGAAAATGAGTCAGACACAGAGTCAGACTTCATTGACCAGGAGGTGGGTGGAAAGATACGTCTGGAAGCTGCAGTCTGGGGCAGGGCATACAGACAGAAGGCATCCTGCTCTGCCAAGGATTTGGGGGTAAGAAGAGTTAAATGCTATGCAGGCACTCCCTATTGACCAAGGGGAAATATATGCAAAGAAGATAGGGTGCTCCACATAGGTTTACTCCCTGGCAAGATGATCATAGACTGTACTCTGGATTCTACTACTCCTCCCACACGTAACTGGTACTGACCACATGAAGTGCACTGAGAGTACACAGACTGCAATCTCTGATCTGGAACTCTGAAGAAGAGGGATAATGGAATTCTACAAAATCAACTCATTGCCTCATCTCCCAGCTCATTTGAATCAGTAACTGGATCCCTCCAGACTTTTACCTAATCCTGCTGATTCAGCAACAATAATTAATAGGCCTCATCACCAATGTGATTCAGGAAAGGTCAAATATCAAATCAGATTAAAATCAAATTAAATTAAATTTACAGAGCTTCCTATAGTGAAAGTAAAAATAAATCAACTTTCTAAGCATTGCTGCAGATATTTTTAAAATTGAGACATCTAAAGTAGCACAAAAGGAATATAACATCTAAGGAGAGAGCAACTCTAGAATTCATCAACAGGATCATGGAAGATTTCATGGAAGATTTCATCTCCTTATCAGAGAGAGTTCAAAACTACTGTAATAAAGAATCTGTGAGATAGTAGACACAGAAAGGCAAATCAAAGCCATACAAAAGAAACCAAGCCAGTTAAATCAAAGAGATATGATAAAACCCATAACAACAAATCAATGACCTCAGAAATAAAATTACTAAAAAGAAGGTAGATTGAATCTCTATATAATAGTATTACTTTCAGGGTATAAAAAGTTCAGTAGAGGTAAAGCATTCTAGAGAAAGCTATGGGAAAAGAATAGACCAAATGGAGGTTTGAATCAGTGACTTCACAGATAATAAAGAATAAAGGTCACAGATAGAAAAAGAGAAATACAAAATGAGGTGGCAGGGGGATGAAGAACTTCAATTTTTCTTGAAGTTTCTTGAAGAATGTCAAGAACTACTTGCCTCCATTAGGAAGAGAGAGGGGAGCAGAGAGCTAAATAATAAAGTAAAATATCCTGAACCTGTAGAAGGATATTAAATATAAAAGCTAAATATCCTGAACCTGTGGAAGGAACTTAATATAAAAGTACATGAAGCTAAAGAACACATGGTTAATCTAAATGGATTAACCTATTTTAAGATATTTAGTAGTATAACTATCAAGAGTTTAAGACAAAGAATATTGAATACTGAAGGTGACTAGGGGGAGAGGTAGAAACAGGTAATTAGTAAAGTTACTCTGAATCAGGCTTCTGAAGAGAAATGCTACAGCCAAGGAGAAATTGGAGTTACATATTCAAAATACTCAAAAATAAAAACTTCTATCCAAGAAAACTATATTCTAATAGTCTCCATTTCAGACATAAGGGCAAAATATAAAATATGAGGCCGGACACACAAAAACTCAAACAATTTGACAATACTATACCTTCCCTACAAGAAATGTTGATATAAGTTATTTTATCTAAGTCAAATAGAAGTTCACAAAATAACTGAACATGAAAATGGACAAAACAAACCAAAAAAAAGTAAAGATAAAATTATAGTAGCCACTCTCCCACATATTCACAATTGCCTTTAATGTAAATCAACCAAATTAACCAATGAAAAGACATGAAGTGGCTGGATTGGATCATAAAACAAGACCCAAGATTATGCTATCTCAACCATCTGAACTCCAAGATAAACACATGTGCAAAGAAAAAGATGGGAAAACAATCCTATAAGCAAATGGTGCCTTAAAAAAGGGACAACCAAACTTGTATCAAATGAAATAGGTTCCAGTTAAATTAAAGTAATGAGAGAAAGATATGGATATTATGTAATGATTAATACAACAGAAAAACAACAGTCATCATCAGTATATAGGCACCAAATAATGTAACATCAAAATAGATGAAGCAGATGAAAGCCCTGGAAAAAATTGGTATAAAAGGAACATACCTAAACATAATAAAAGCTATATACAACAGACCCACAGCAAATATCATCCTCAATGGGATAAAACTGAAACCATTCCAATTAAAGTCCGGAACCAGGCAAGGATGCCCACTCTCTCCACTCCTTTTCAACATAGTTCTGGAAGTCCTAGCTAGGGCAATAAGAGAAGAGAAAGATATAAAAGGAATCTGAATAGGGAACGAAGAAATAAAGTTATCATTATACGTGGATGATAGGATTCTCTATGTAGAGAACCCAGAAAAATCAACAGAAAAACTGATTGAAATAATAAACCGATTTGGTAAGGTAGCTGGATACAAAATCAACACGCAAAAATCAACAGCATTCATATATGCAAAGAATCAGTCAGAAGAAGAAGAAATTAGAAAAAACACCCCATTTACCATTGCACCAAAGAAAATCAAATACTTGGGA